>SJYA01001572.1:344736-525062 GCA_006410615.1 Neotragus moschatus | reverse complement strand
AAACAAACAAACAAAAAGAATAAATTTAATAAACAAGGAAGTGAAACACCTGTGGAAAATGATTCATATTAAGAGGAAATTTGCTTGTGCTTTTGACTCTGTGATCATGTTCCAAAGCTTTCTTGACTCCTTCATTCAATGTCGAGAATAGAAATCAAGATTTGTTTTCAGGTGTGCAAAAATGGTATGCTGTGTGCTTCGTGTCCTCCCATGTGGGAAAAGGACTTATCGGAAGTGAATAATCGATGTTTGGACAGAAATCTTACTTTCCCTCCTTGCACACGTCTCATCCATGTTTGGCATTCTTTCTGTGTAGGAAAGAAAAAGTCCAAATTCAAAACGTTTAAGAAGTTCTTTGGGAAGAAGAAGAGAAAGGAGTCGTCTTCTTCCACAGGAAGTAGCACCTGGAAGCAAAGTCAGGCGAAGAGCGAGGTCATGGCCATTGAGTCAGGACCAGTGGGCTACGACTCAGAGGATGAGCTGGAGTGAGTTGTCTTTTCCGTCCTTCAGGCTTGTGTGTTCCAGGGAGCAGAGGAGGACACAGGAGTACCCCCAAACTTAGGCTTGTTGTCATGGTTACTCGATGGCCTTCTGAGCCCACTCTCCTCCTAAATAATTCCACAGAAGGTGTTTGAGATTCTTCCATAGAAGTGGCGTTTTCTGTCTTTTTGTACACAGGGATGCAGAAAGTTGGTGGGGGGAGATTATTAGGGTACCTGCTATGTGCCAGGTGTGTATATATCAAAAGTCTGCAATAAATGTAGGAGGGGAGGTAAGAGATACCATCTTATAAGTGAGCAAACCAAGCTTGGGAGAAATTTCAGAAAATCCACCCAGTGTCCTGCTCTGCAGAGTGGCAAGATTAGGATGTAATCCCTGATTTCATTTGACTTAAAACTCTTTTTGAGGACCTGGATACCATACCAGAAAAATACATCTGTCTAAGCCTAAACCTTGAATAACCGAATAAGAAAATTTTCCATTAGAGAGGAGTAAGGGGAAGGCTTCTTACTTTACTTCTTAGAAAAATCATCCAAAAAACATTGTTCCCTACAAAATCTGGGAAAATTGCTTGGTCATGTCTGACTCTTTGTGACCCCGTGGACTATACAGTCCATGGAATTCTCCAGGCCAGAATACTGGAGTGGGTAGCCTTTTCCTTCTCCAGGGGATCTTCCCAACCCAGGGATCGAACCCAGGCCTCCTGCTTTGCACGTGGATTCTTTATCAGCTGAATCACAAGGGAAGGCCCTCCCCCCCCCAAAAAAAAAAACATTGTTAGGAAGAACAAAACCAATAGGTATAAAATATGGGAAAGTCTAGTGAAGAAATCCTTATTTCCTAACTTGTATTTCATCAAAATATAGTTATAATGCACATGCTTCGATTATTCTAGCAGTTATTTCTGTGAGTAAAAGGAGGGAAAAAAACCAGATTTGTTGCCTTGTCAGGTTTTATGTTTCTTTCAAACAACATTGACACCTTAATTTGAGAACAAAACTCTTTGGGAGGCACAATGACCCTGGTGGGTCACAGACCGTACTGAGATGGGTTCACCGGCTCTCATATCCCTGGGAGGGGTCCTGTCTCCTCCCTCCTCACCAGTCTCTTCGCCCATTTCTAGAGTGGGAATTACACTAGAGTGTTCCATTCCCAGGTGGTGCTAGTGGTAAAGAACCTGCCTGCCTGCCAGTGCAGGAGACGTGAAAGATGTGAGTTCGATCCCTGGGTTGTAAAGTTCCCCTGGAGGAGAGCATGGCAACCCACCCCAGTGCCTCCTGTCCCGGAGAATCCCATGGACAGAAGAGCCTGCAGGGCTACAGTCCACTTTTTCACAAAGAGTCAGTCAAAACTTAAGCAACTTTGCACACAGGTGCAGAAATCACACTGACCGCTTGGTGGCAGCAAATGACTACAGAGGAGAGGTTTGCGTTTAGTCTTTCAGTGTTTCTCCTGGTGTTGGCGGGGAGCAAAAAGCACCCACATGGTAGCTTGAGAAGAGCGAGCTCTACACGCATTTTTAAAAGGCAGCTTCAGACTCTTGGGGAGCAAGAGACGATAATATTACTCACTTTTACATGTCTTCACTGGGCTAGCCCCAAGGACATAATAACATGCCCCCGCCCCCCTGCCCCAACACACAGCCTGTCTCTCCACCAAAACACAGACAAGGAACGAGAGCATGGCTGGAGGGGTGAGCTGGGCTGAAATGACATGTCCACTTGTCCATCTTCTATCGCCAGAGTCCATGGACAGTGCCCTTTTCATCTTTGTAGTCTCGGCACCTGGCGGGGGCCAGTCCTCAGTGACTGTGCAGGTTCCCTGGAGTGCCGCTAGGAGAGGAAGCTTGCTGTGGGGTAGGAACCGTCCTTCAAGAGCAGAGATGAAACAACATCTTCTCTTTTTTATCCCGGATTTGCTGAGAGATCACTGATACAGAACACTGTGGGAGTTCTAAAGCATACACTGTGTTGAGTTAATGCACGTATACGCTGCCAAATGGTCACCACCATAGCATTTGCTAATTCCTGCGTCACGTCACCTAATTACCATTTCTCCTTTGTGGTGAGAATGTTTAAGGTCTCCGCTCGTCGCGGTTTTCAAGTCTGTATTATGGCACGATTAACTCTGATCACTGTGCTTCTGTACAGCTGTGCTGTAGCCCCTGAGCTCACTCACCTCATGGCTGGAAGTTTGTAGCCTTTGACAACATCTCCCTGTCCCCCCTACCCCCCAACCCCTGGTGACCACCGTTTAATCTTTGCGTCTGTGTTTGCCAAGTCACTTCAGTCGTGTCTGACTCTTGACGACCCTGTAGACCATAGCCCACCAGGCTTCCCTGTCCATGGGGTTCTCCAGGCAAGAATACTGGAATGGGTTGCTTTCTTTTTTAGATTCCGCATGTGAAGTCATAGAGTATTTGTCTTTCTCTGTCTGACATATTTCCCTTAGCCTTGTGCCTTCAGCGTCCATCCATGTTGTTGAAAATGGAAGGATGTCCTTCCTTCTCATGAATAAATAATATTCCACTGTACATATGTATCACACCTTCTTTACCCATTCACCCATTGATGGACCCCTAGTTTGTTCCCATAGTTCGGCTGTTGTGAATAGTGCTACAATGAACGTGGGGATTCAGATATCTCTTCAAGATCCTGTTTTCATTTCCTTCAGATAAACGCCCCAAAGCAGAATTGCTGGATCATATGATGGTTCTGTTGATGCTTTTAACTTTTCAAGGAACCTCTATACTGTTCTCCATAGCGACTGCCCCAACTTACATTCTCAGCAACAGTGCCAAAGGGTTCACTTTTCTCCACATCCTTACTGTCACTTCTCTCCTTTAAGTTTTGTAAAAGCCATTTTCACAGATCTGAAGCGATGTCTCTTTGGTTTTGATTTGCATTTCCTTGATGGTTGGGGATGCTGAGGACCTTGTCACATGCCCACTGGTCATCTGTTGTCTTTGACAAAATGTCTATTTAGGTCTTCTCATTTTGTATTTGGAGTGGGTTTTTGCTGTTGAGTTGTATGAGTCCGTCCTTTATGTATGTTCCTATTTTGGATATTATCCCCTTACCAAATACAAGTTTGCAAATATTTTTTTCCCATTCTGTAAATTGCCTTTTCATTTCACTGATGGTTTCCTTTGCTGTGCAGAAGCTACTTAATGTGATGTATTCCTACTTGTTTATTTTTGCTTGTTTCCTTTGCTTTGATGTCAAATTCAGTAACTCATTTCCAGATGTCAGGGCGCTTACTCCCTATTTTTTCTTCTAGGAGTTTTTCAGTCTCAGGCCTTACATTCAAGTCTTCAGTCCATTTTGATTTTTGTGTATGGTGTGAGATAGTGATCCAGTTTCATTCTTTTGCATGCAACTGTCCAAGTTTTCCAAACACTGTTTACTGAAGAGATTGTCCTTTCCCCATGGTATATTCCTGGTTTCTATGTCATGGAGTAATTGACAGTATAAGAGACAAAACTTTAAAGGTGCTCTTTAGTCTCTGTGAAGAGTCCATGAGCCTGCTAGACTTTGTAGAAACTTCTCATCAATCACTATGGGCAAAAAGGTCCACTCACCGGGGTTTCCCTGGTGGCTTAGAGGTAAAGAATCTGCCTGTCAGTGCAGGGGACACAGGTTCGTTCCCTGGTCAGGAAGATCCCCTGTGCCCCAGATCTCCTAAGCCTGTGTGCCACAACTGTTGAGCCTGTGCTTCAGAGCCCAGGAGCTGCAACTGCTGACGCCTACGTGCCCTACAGCCTGTGCTCCACAGCAAGAGAAGCCACTGCAGTGAGAAGCTTGCGTACCTCAACTAGAGAGTAGCCCGAGCTCTCCACAACCAGGGAGAGCCCACATGTAGCAACAAAGACCCAGCACAGCCAAATAAAAGCAAATAAATTTACAAAGAAAAAAGTTCCACTTACCAAGGTGCATGGATGCTGACAAACCACATGAAGCCCTGTAGATTTGAAGAAGTTGATGCCCATTTATTGAGTCAACGTGGTTATGCTTCTTGAGTCTCTTAATCTATTGGCTTGGCCAAAAAGTTTGCTTGGGTTTTCCTTACGATCTTATAGAAGGAACTCCTGTGATGGTCCAGTGGCTAAGACTCTATGCTCCAAATGCAGGAGTCCAGGTTTGATCCCTGGTCAGGGAACTAGATCCCACGTGCTACAACTGCAAGTTTGCATGCTGCAACTAAAGATCACGCATACTGCAACTAAGACCAGGTGTAGCCAGATGAATAAAATTTTTTTTAAGACCCTATAGAAAACACTGACCAACTTTTTGGCCAACCCGATGTAGCAATTTTACTTCACCACCTGCCTCCCTGCTTTGTTTCATGTCACTGATCTGATGGAGACTACCCCACAATCTGCATCTGTTTTCTTTTGGTGTGATTGATCTCATCCCTGTATTCTCTGAATTTCTTGTAGAGTAGTAGGTGGACCTAGATACTTGATTAGAGGTGGATTCAAGATGGCGCTGGTACTTGCTGCCCCATCACATCACCAGGCACATGCTTTCTGCTTATCTCACTTCTGGTGATGTCTAGGCTGAGTCGTGGACTCGGGTTCTTTCTTATCAGATCCCTCCATCAACCCTCATCTGCTGGTTTTTACACCTGCTTGATGGTCACTCAGGGCTTATCTACTTTTGCTTTATTGACTGTGTCGAAGCCTTTGACTGTGTGGATCACAACAAACTCTGGAAAATTCTTAAAGAGATGGGAATACCAGACCACCTGACCTACCTCCTGAGAAATCTGTATGCGGGTCAAGAAGCAACGTTTAGAACTGGACATGGAACAACAAACTGGCTCCAAATAGAAAAAGGACTATGTCAAGGCTGTATATTGTCACCCTGCTTATTTAACTTCTATGCAGAGTACATCATGAGAAACGCTGGGCTGGAAGAAGCACAAGCTGGAATCAAGATTGCCAGGAGAGATATCAATAACCTCAGATATGCAGATGACACCACCGTTATGGCAGAAAGGGAAGAAGAACTAAAGAGCCTCTTGATGAAAGTGAAAGAGGAGAGTAAAAAAGTTGGCTTAAAGCTCAACATTCAGAAAACAAAGATCATGGCATCTGGTCCCGTCACTTCATGCCAAATAGATGGGGAAACAATGGAAACAGTGAGAAACTTTATATTCTTGGGCTCCAAAATCACTCCAGATGGTGACTGCAGCCATGAAATTAAAAGACACTTCCCCTTGGAAGGAAAGTTATGACCAACCTAGATAGCATGTTAAAAAACAGAGACATTATTTTGCCAACAAAGGTCCATCTAGTCAAAGCTATGGTTTTTCCAGTAGTCATGTATGGATGTGAGTTGGACTGTGAAGAAGGCTGAGTGCCAAAGAATTGATGCTTTTGAACTGTGGTGTTGGAGAAGACTCTTGAGAGTCCCTTAGACTGCAAGGAGATACAACCAGTCAGTCCAGGCTCCTCTGTCCATGGAAACTCTCCAGGCAAGAATACTGGAGTGGGTTGCCATGTCCTCCTCCAGTGGATCTTCTCAACCCAGGGATCGAACCCAGGTCTCCTGAATTGCAGGCAGATTCTTTACCAGCTGAGCTACCAGGGAAGCCCAATATAAGACTATCAATTACTAATATTAGACTTAGAATTACACTGAATCACCAGGGAAGTCCCAATCCTTATTTATTTTTATGCTCACATTGTCCCATCTTATGCTACTGAGGGTCACTTCAGATTAGGTCCTTGTTCTTTTGATGTTTTGACATTCCATTTGTTTCTGAAGGGTTCTTTTCTTTCTTGCCTGTTGAGAAATTTTAGATTATTTTGCACATTTCCTGCCCTAGACCTGTAATCAGCCATTCCTTCACAGGTTCCTTTAGCATGAAGTGGTTTTTAGAGACCACAGTTTGCCTACCAGAGGTGACGAGTGCTAGTTGTTGTTGTTCAGTCACTCAGTCGTGTCCGACTCTTTGCAACCCCATGGACTACAGCACATCAGACTTCCCTGTCCTTCACCATCTCCCAGAGTTTGCTCAAACTCAGAAGGCAATGGCACCCAACTCCAGTACTTTTGCCTGTAAAGTCCCATGGATGGAGGAGCCTGGTGGGCTGCAGTCCATGGGGTCACTAGGAGTTGGACATGGCTGAGCGACTTCACTTTCACCTTTCACTTTCATGCATTGGAGAAGGAAATGGCAACCCACTCCAGTATTGTTGCCTGGAGAATCCCAGGGACAGGGGGAGCCTGGTGGGCTGCCGTCTATGGAGTCACACAGAGTTGGACATGACTGAAGTGACTTAGCAGCAGCAGCAGCATGTTCATTGAGTTGGTGATGCCATCCAAACATCTCATCTTCTGTTGCTCCCTTCTCCTCCTGCCTCCAATGTTTCCCAGCATCAGGGTCTTTTCCAGTGAGTTGGCTCTTTGCATCAGGTGGCCAAAGTATTGCTCCAACTTCAGCTTCAGCTTCAGTCCTTCCAGTGAATATTCAGGGTTGATTTCCTTTAGGATTTGCTAGTCAGCTATCATTGCTTCTAAGCCTTTCCAGTAGATAAAGCCAGGAAATTTTTTTNTTTTCCAGTGAGTTGGCCCTTTGCATCAGGTGGCCAAAGTATTGCTCCAACTTCAGCTTCAGCTTCAGTCCTTCCAGTGAATATTCAGGGTTGATTTCCTTTAGGATTTACTAGTCAGCTATCATTGCTTCTAAGCCTTTCCAGTAGATAAAGCCAGGAAATTTTTTTTAAGAGAGAAAAATAAATCATTAATTCAGTGATATTATCAGTTCAGATTTAATTGTACAAAAATTTTACTTCCTTAATTCTTTGTTTGAATTCATTTTTCTTTAATACTAGAAATCTTGGGTCTTAATGAGACTAACAAAATTATTTTCTTCATCATATAATAATTTTATTACTCCCTTCTCCACACAGANTTGCAGTTGGCAGTTTTCGTTTAGTAAATTATGTATTTATTTTTGGCCATGCTAGGTCTTCCTTGCTGCCCAGGCTTTTACTCTAGTTGTGTGGAGTGAGCAGGGCAGGAGCGGGGCGGGGGGGCTCCTCTCGAGTTGCGGCACTCGCGCTTCTCACTGCGGTGGCTTCTCTTGCTGCAGAGCACGGGCTCCAGGGCTCTTGGGCTCAGGCACAGGGGCTTAATTGCTGCGAGACATGCAGGATCTTCCTGATCTGTCCTTTTGTTGTTAGTCACCCAGTCATCTCTGACTCTTTGAAACACTGTGAGCTCTAACCCGCCAGGCTCCTCTGTCCTTGGCATTTTCCAGGCAAGGAATTGGAATGTCATTCCCTTCTCCAGGCTATCTTCCCGACCCAGGGACTGAACCTGTGTCTCCTGCATTGGCAGGCAGATTCTTTACCACTGAGCCAGCTGGGAAGCCCGCCATCCTCATTTCAAATTCGTGGTTGTATGTGTCCTGGACCACATGGTGAGGATGCCTCTGGCCAGCATTCTGGCCCTTATTCTCCTGTGCAAACACGACCTCTGGCCCCCCCAAGAGAGTGCATGCTCGCCCACAGGGGATGTGCACCGGGCATGCAGCACAGCCCGCCAGCCAGCCCGGGCCCCCTGCCAGCCCTTCCTCTCTGCAGGCCTGCTGTTCTGGACCTCTCACCTCATCAGACCTCGGTTTTCCCCTTAATGAAAGGAATTCACACCACCTTCAGATATGTCAGGAAAATTCCTAGCTCTACAGAGCTTCTAATAGTTGACCATGGTATTTGATGGAATGAGCTGAGTCAGAGCAGTTACAAACAAAATGCGGCTGGATGGTTGCTGGAGGGTGTGCCCTTACCCTCATACCCCTAGGTTCATCCCGAGCCCCCTGGGGGAGCGGGCGGCAAACCTATAGTCACAGCGCCTCTTTCTTCCTAGGGACTCGAGGGGCGCGCTGGGAAGCCGGGCCCTCTCCCACGACAGTATTTTCATCCCCGAATCGGGGCAGGACCCTCCTCGGCCAGTGCGGGTGTTTTCCCAAGAAAACGTGTGTGACCGGATTAAAGCTCTGCAGGTAAACTTTCCTGGGCAGTGGATGTGCATTGGGAAGTCTTAAAATGATACCTGCTTTTCCTTGATATATTTCAAAGCCTAATCGAATGCACGTCACAGCTCTCCCAAGACTCGCCCAGTTAGTTACAAACGGGCCATGTCTCATTCTCATTTATAACCACTCACTTTCAAGATGACAGCGGGGGAACTGGTGGCAGACACTGAGTTTATTTAGCTTCCTGGCCTGGGCAAGGATGTTAAAAATACCTCCAGAATGAATGAATTACAGCAGGGGAATTTGGGGAGAAAAGTCACTGATGAAACTACAGCAAATGTTCTTTATTCCAATCTAGTTAAAAATACAGTGTAATGTGAAAATGGGGCCGCTGCCTCCTCCTGGGAGCCTTCCAACCAAGCGGGGAGATGATGCTGGCATGAGCTCTGAGGATGATGGTCTGCCCAGGAGCCCCCCCGAGATGTCCCTGCTTCATGACATTGGTTCCAGCACTACCATAAAGGCAAGTGCAATCTGCGCCACCCGGGTCCCTCCCCCTCCTCCCCCTGCCTCCACACAGGGCCATCTGCTCTGGTGGCCCCTGTGTGTGCTCCCCTAAGAGTCCCGTGAGGACTCCTGCTCAGTGCCCCCGGAGGGGTTCCAGCCAGCTCACTGGAACCCACTGTCCGTCCTTGGGCTGTATTTATTTTCATTCTTTGAGCAGAAAGTCAAGTCTCATTCAGGGATACGGTTTGGGGAACATTTTCCATGGTGGTTGTAGATCTGATGCAGTCAACCTCATTTTTCCTGTCTGAGCAGATGACCAGACCAGGTATCCCATTTAAAAACAGAAAACAGTTTAAGTCTGCTTTCTGTCCTCATGATATTTGGCTGGAGGGAGACGGGAGCTTCCCAGGTGGCTCAGTGGTGAAGAATCCGCATGCCAATGCCGGACACGCGAGTTTGATCCCTGGATCTGCAAACGCCCCTGAAAGAGGATACGGGAACCCACTCTGGTATTCTTTCCTGGGAAATCCCATGGACAGAGGATCCTGGCAGGCTGCAGTCCGTGAGGTCACAAAGAGCTGGACACAACTGAGTGCGCACAAGCAGGGAGTGGTAACACATCCGATTTAGTCTAGGCTCCTGCATCTGCGTTTGGGACTCTGAGAACTTGTTGGTCTAGGGCTGGAAATGTGAGATGTGGCGCTGGTGGACAGGGGAACAGGGAAAGTTTGACCAGCAGGAGAGGTGTCTCTGACCCCATAAGGTGGGAAACTGATCCCAGAAGCCCCCCATCCACTTTGAGATCCAGGAGGAGGAACTGAGCCTTTCCCCCTGGTATACAAACAGCATGGCTCACACTGCCACCACCTGAGTCCCTAGGGCGGGCTGGATGATGAAATTATGTCACTGGTGTTACACGAATGCATAAATGACCGAACAGATGATGATTTTCCCCTTGTAGACAAGCCTCCTGATGGGGTGGGTGGAGCTGGAATTACCAGTGCTATAATCCATTATCTAGAGCCACATCCCTGCCCTCTGTACCCACGGAGGGTCCAAGTGCCCCGGTCAGAGGCCATCCTTGGTGGATTTCTGCAGATTCTGTGCTGCTCTGAAATAGCTTCAGCAGTCAGTTCAGCTGGGAAGCTCAGAAGTTCCCCTGCAAAGGCAGATTGTTATTGCTCAGTCACTCAGTCGTGTTGACTCTTTGCAACCCTGTGGACTACAGCATGCCAGGCTTCCCTGTCTTCCACTATCTCCCAGAGTTTGCTCAGACTCATGTCCGTTGAGTCGATGATGCCATCCAGCTCATCCTCTGTCATCCCCTTCTCTTCCTGCCTTCATTCTTTCTCAGCATCAGGGTCTTTTCCAATGAGTTGGTTCTTCACATCAGGGGACCAAAGTTTTGGAGCTGCAACTTCAGCATCAGTGCTTCCTGTGAATATTCAGGGTTGATTTCCTTTAGGGTTGATTGGTTTGATCTCCTAGCAGTCCAAGGGGCTCTCAAGAGTCTTCTCCAGCACCAGAGTTCAAAAGCAGGAAAAGGAGTATTTACCTGACTTGGGTGTGGCTGTGGGTTCTCAGAAGGCAGAGGAAGGGCTGTGGTATAGCTGAANCCTGTGAATATTCAGGGTTGATTTCCTTTAGGGTTGATTGGTTTGATCTCCTAGCAGTCCAAGGGGCTCTCAAGAGTCTTCTCCAGCACCAGAGTTCAAAAGCAGGAAAAGGAGTATTTACCTGACTTGGGTGTGGCTGTGGGTTCTCAGAAGGCAGAGGAAGGGCTGTGGTATAGCTGAAGTATGAACACACCCAGGGCAGGGGTTCCCACATAGCAGGCCAGAGAATGACTCCTTCCAGAATTCTGCCCTGCTTGCTCCACGAGCAGGTCAGAGGGCAGTGGGCCACCCACACCTGCTTTCCCAGCTGGACGAGAAAGCAGAGAAGACATGGAGGAAGTTATGGCCCACTTCTGGACTCCAAGCTCACCCTGCACCCCTTCGGTGCAGGGGAAAGGTGACAGGCTGATGGCCGTGTAAGGTGTCATCACCAGGTAACACACGTATCTTGGCATCTTCATTGGCGGAGCTTCAGGAATGGGTGTGATTTTGTGTTTGTACCATGTGGTGGGGGAACGTGAACCACTATAGACTGGCTCACCTCCACTCCATCCCATGGTTCTCTGACTTTCCCAGCAACGTGGTTCTCTGCATTTAGCTGGGACAGTTAGCTGGGACAGACAGTATAGGAGAGTTGGTAGCTTCTAAATCTGTTAAGGATTCAAGTGTGAACCCAGCCTCAACCCACAAAGTGCCATGATGCACAAATTCCATAGTCAGCTGACTGGGAGCCATTCATACAGGGCAGAGCTGTCCTCAACATCCCTCCTTTTGTAGTAACGTTCTTTTTTTTTTTTTTTTTAATTGGGTAATGGGACCCATTCACTGGCATTATTGGTAACCAAAATTTGAGCCTTTAAGACTTAAAAAAAATAAAATATTTATTACTGTGGTTTTGAAGATGCAATGACCATATTTTGTGCCCTGACAGTTTTTAGGGCCCGGTGAGTCACCAAGAGGGGAAACAACACACAGCATTTGATATAATGGAACCATAAACCCCAAAAGGATGGGACTGTGGGCTGTTTGATCTTTTCCTGTTGTGACACCTCACACAGGCCCACTTGCTCGACAGAGAAGCTTAGTGAAGATTATTATAAAAAAAGGTCTTCAGTAAAATGTATTTGGTGATACTGCCAAGATAACATTTCCTGGTTGAATGGGTTTTTCAGAAAATATATGGGATTATTTTTAAATTGCATTAGCATGTGAGGTAACAATGGATGATGTTTGCTTAGTGATGTTTAAGGTAAAATTACACCTAAGAGGTCCTTGTCTAGGTTTCCTGCCATTAAGTAAGAAACAGGGAGTCAAGGGTGGCAGACTGGCAGGTCTCATTTGCTCTGGATGATGAGGAAGAGAGCAAGGGAGACAGCCCAGCTCTGCCGGCGAAAGGCAGCACAGCCATCACTGCCGGTGAGGCCGCAGCCTGGCCCGTCGCCTCTGGGACCTGGGGGAGAACAGAGAGGGCTCAGGCAGCTCTGTGCCTCCCCACGCGGGGACCCATTCCCCACGCGCCACACTCCACCCCCTCCTCAGTGTCAGGGCCCCTCTTTTTGAGGACAGTCAGGGTAAAGCAGCTGTCACCCAGGGTCACCCCACAGAAGACTCTGAACCCCAGGCTACTTCTTCAGGGCTTTGATCCACAGTCCCCCAACAAAGAGCAACTTGTTAGACTCTTATTAAATGCTCCACTTCCAGAATCATCCAGAAGCACAGATTCCAGGAACACTGGGGGACTGGGAGCAAGCAGTGTAAACATGAGCTTCAGAAGCTGCCAGCCCGCAGATAAAAAGACAAGTCAGCTTCTCCTCCTCTCCCAGACCTCAGCCCAGCTCACGCAGTTGCTTCACTGATCAGAGACAGAGCTGGATTCTCCTTGATCAGGAAGGGGCCCCAAGGACTCTCAGAATGACAGCTCAGACAGAGGCAAGGGCCCAGTCCCCTTTCAGGAAGACGAGCCGTGGTGTCCAGCAGGTGGGTTTTCGGGGACAGAGGCCCAAGTTCAGGGTCAGAGACATTCAGCTCCTTCCCAGACGCCCACCTCAGAGCCAGAGTGGACCGTCTGCTCGGACGGCGCACACTCAGGGAAGCCCCATGAAGAGCAGGCAGGGAATGTTGGTCCTTCAGGTTTACAGAGGGGTGACCCCGGCCCATGTTGTCGCTGGGGGTCATTCTCACTCATGGAGTCACCCCATGTGCAGAGCAGTTTGTCTTGTTTGCTCTCTTGAATCCCAGACAGTAAGAAAGAAAATCCAAATCTTAGCAAGTGTGGATATCACTGTTCCTCCAGACAAGGGCAGAGGGTTTTGACATGGACTCAGAGTGACATGGACTCATCCTGCCTTGACTTTAAGGAGAACTACCTGGGGAAGACACCACCTGCCCAGTCGCAGGTGACTTCCCGAGTCATCAGCAGTTGGGTGGGAGTCAAAGCCATGGGCACAGAGGGAGCCATGGCCATGAATCCTATGGTTCATTTAAAACGTTTTTCCTATTTTATTCCTGTAAGAACTCGAATCGATAAAACCACAGAACTAAAAGAGATTATGTTCACTTAGATTCCTCTCCTCCTCATTTTATTTATTTTTACAAATAGTTTTGTTTTTGTTATTCTTAATTTTTGGCTACACAGCATGTGGTATCTTAGTTCCTCGACCAGGGATTGAACCCGTGCTTCCTGCAGTGGAAGCCTGGAGTCTTAAACCACTGGCCTTCCAGGAAAGCCCCACCCCCTCATTTTAGTAATTGTCTTCTCCCAGTCAACAGGGATAAACTTTGTACTTGCATCAGATCAGATCAGTTCAGTTCAGTCACTCAGTCATGTCTGACCCTTTGTGACTCCATGGACTGCAGCACACCAGGCTTCCCTGTCCATCACCAACTCCCGGAGCTTACTCAAACTCATGTCCATCAAGTTGGTAATGCCATCCAACCATCTCATCCTCTGTTGTCCCCTTCTCTTCCCACTTTCAATCTTTCCCAGCATCAGGGTCTTTCCCAGTGAATCAGTTCTTCACATCAGGTGGCCAAAGTGTTAGAGTTTCAGCTTCAGCATCAGTCCTTCTAATGAACACCCAGGACTGATCTCCTTTAGGATGGACTGGTTGGATCTTGCAGTTCCAGGGACCCTCAAGAGTCTTCTCCAACACCACAGTTCAAAAGCATCAGTTCTTTGGTGCTCAGCTTTCTTTATAGTCCAGCTCTCACATCCATACATGACTACTGGAAAAACCATAGCTTTGAACTAGATGGACGTTTGTCGGCAAAGTAATGTCTCTGCTTTTTAATATGCTGTCTAGGGTTGATCATAGCTTTTCTTCCAAGGAACAGGCATCTTTTAATTTCAAGGCATCAGATAGTAGGAGATAATTATGTTAATAGGCCACTGGCCACCTGCATCATCCTGTTGCTGCCTCATTCCTGAGAAGACCATTGACTAAATCATATTGAGGTGCATAAACTTATGATCTTGAGTTAAAATGTAAACATTGTACCACCTCACACCCATTATGACAGCTACTATTAAAAAAAAAAAAACCGAAAATAACAAATGTTGGTGGAGAGAATACAGACACTGATACCCTTGTGCAGTGTTAGTGGAAATATAAAATAGTGTAGCCGCTATGGAAATCAGTATGATGGTTCCTGAAAAAAACTAAACATGAAGTTACCTAGGGTTAGAAACGTTAGGTGCTTCGTCATGTCTGACTCTCTGCAACCCCATGGACTGTAGCCCGCCAGGCTCCCCTGTCCATGGGATTCTCCAGGAGAGAATACTGGAGTATTCTTTCTCTTTTTTCACACCCCTGGGCCTTCCCCATGACTTTCAGAGATGGGGCCAAGCCTGACCCCACCCTCGGAGGAATCGGGCTGGTCAGTTTCTTGGGAGAAAGTTCCTTGTCTGAAGCACCTGTACAGCTGCTGTGGGCGGGCAAAGGCAGAGTTACCCAGTCATGGGCCACCTCACACTCGGGCTCTTGGAAATGAGTGATGGGCCTGCAGGGCTGACCCACCGTTTCAAACCCTGAGCCCAGAGATGAGCATGATGAAAGGGGGGGCCGATGTGCTGGCTGTGCTGGTTGCTCTCTGTCAAGAGGCTGACGCTCGGCCTGTCTGCTCCTTGTCCCCTGAAGGTCTGTGTGGTTTCCTCGTCCCGGCCGCAGTCTCCGGAGCAGCTCTTCTCCAGGCAAGCGAGCGAAACTTCCGCCTCCCCTAGGACCTCGGACAGCAGCATGGTGCCCGTGGCTGACTTCGATTACCCCCCCGAGTTCTCCTCCTGCCTGGACAACTCTGCGGCCAAGCACAAGCTCCTCGTCAAGCCCCGCAACCAGCGGTCCAGCAAGATGAGGCGGCTGTCCTCGGTAACCGGGCAGAGGCAGGGTGGGCAGGCCCCAAGCACCCAGACACCCCGCTCCTTCCCTGCAGGGTCCCCATCCACTGAACCACCACCTACCCCTGTGGGACCTATGATCTGTGGGACCATGACCAGACTACAGAGGCTGGGAGTGCTCAGGGTTTCAATGTAAGTCAGATAAGCCCCTCCCAACAAAAACACCTACTTATTTGTTCGGTCATTCATTCTACAACGCGTGCCAAGAGCCTGCTGCGAGCCATGGGGCGCCTCCTTCCCACTGCCTTCAGTGTGATGTCCACACTGCAGGCCTGGCACAACCAGGCCCTGCCTGCTTACCTCCTGTTCTCACCGAACATGTTTTGACTTCCTTTATTCTTTTGGAGCTCACCAGGCTGTCTCCCATGCCAGGACTTAGGACCTGCTGTTGTATCCCCTGCTTGGGACACCCCCTACTCAGCCTTTGTGGGGATGGGCTTCCAGGTCCTCCCTATGAGGTTCCCCCTCAGCATCCTGTGGAAAGAAGCCCACCTGCCCATCACTGTGGGCACTTTCTCCACAGCACTGGCCACACACAGATGTGACCTTTGTCAGTGGAGGTGCTTGGGTTTCGCTGGTGGTTGAGACGGTAACGAATCTGCCTGCAATGCAGAAGACCTGGATTCAATCCCTGGGTCAGGGAGATCCCCTAGAGAAGGAAATGGCAACCCACCCCAGTATTCTTGCCTGGAGAATTCCATGGACAGAGGAGCCTGGCGGGCTTCAGTCCACGGGGTCACAAAGAGTCGGGCATGACTGAGCGACTAGCACTTTTTCACTTTCTGTGAGAAGACTGTGCTTCTAGCTTCTAGTCACAGAGATGCCATCCCCATGGATGTTAGTGGAATGCCTGAATGAATGATCAAACGTATGAGTGAATGACGGGGAAGAAGCTGAGCAACTAGAATGGACACTGCCTGGGGCAAGGACCTCCCGGGGCAGAGGGATGGTGCCCTGTAAGGACGTGCTGCCCAGGGCAGCCATCAGCTGGCCCCCTGGGAACTGAGAGCACACTCGTGCAGTGCGTCAGGTTCACGGGACAGTTGTCCCCCTCACCACTGCCACGCCTCATCCCCAGACGAGCTGAGAAGCAGGGTGTGGGGCCAGCTGGGCCACCCAGAATGACAGGGCTAAGGAAGGGATGCTCAGAAACGGAATCCCTTCCTCCTTCCCTCAGGACAAGACCATGAGGTGTTGATGAGGTACCAGGGCAGGCTGGACACTTCACTGGAGGCAGTGGGTGGGCTCTTTCAGATTTCAGGGACGCCCCGGAGAGAGTGGCTTTTCCTCTGGGCATGTGGAAGGCACTTTCCTTTTTTTTTCTCCCTGTCTGTCTCTTGCTTATTATATTATGGAAGTGGTTTATAATTTATGTTCCAGAATCAAAATTCTAGACTTGATATAATTGGTTTACAGACTAGATTTAAATAAAGGGAAGAGCGATGAACTCAGAGAAGTTATAATTTGCCCCAAGTCATACAGTAAGTTTTGTTCCTCATCTGAAGGTTTACATGAAGCAATGTAGGATTTTCACATTCTTTAATTGTGGAAGATGCTTTTTAAACTCACGCCAGCAGGATTGAGTTCTGAGAGCAATAACGCTGCAGAAAGGAGGCCATGTTACCCTAAGGCTGATGTCCTGTCTTGTCCACCCTGCAAACTGGGGGGACCTAGGTGTTTGGGCAAATGCTTCTGTGTGCAGAGTCTCCCCACTTAAAGGCCCAGTGCCACTGGGACTTGCAAGACCCATTGATTCCAATCTGCCTGCCCTCATGCCGAGTGCGGCCACAGGACAAGGCAAAGCCAGCTCCCTCTGGCCCAGGTCTGAGCTTCTTTCCCATGGGGATGTCTTTTGCCCTGGAAGGGTGTGTGTGTGGCCAGCCACTGCCTGGCCAGGACTTGGCAGCAAGAAGCCCAGCTCGTACTCCAGGTGGAAATGCATCATCCTCTCTTACTGTCCCCTGAGCAGAGCTCTTCGTCTTTCTTTACTTTTGAACTTGACTTAGCTCTTGAACCCCATCTTTTAGAATAAGAAGATTTCAGGCTGATTTGCTGATGTACACAGACTGATTTAGGCAGTCTGTGTAAACTTGGTCATTCCTCGATTTAAACTCCGCCTACCGCACATCTTGCCCCCTTTCTGAGTTGGGAGCAGACGTTTTTGGAGGTGTCTGTATTTTCTGGATTGCACAGAGCTGTCACTGGTGTCACTGTTGGCTCCATCCCAGCTTCCTCCTTCCTGGTCCCCCACTGTAACCCCCTTGGAGCTGCCAGAGGCTCAAGCTGGATGTACCCAAGCCAGGCCTGCTCCTCAACTTTATGTGGACTTAGCCTGAGTTCCAGTCATTTTAAAACATGACCCATATCCTAAAGGATTTCCGCATCAAGGATTTCCCTCAGTAACAAAAGACCCGTAAAACCTTGCATGCTGCTAAGTCACTTCAGTTGTGGCCGACTCTTTGCGACGCTATGGACTGTAGCCCTCCAGGTTCCTCTGTCCATGGGGATTTTCCAGGCAAACATACTGGGATGGGTTGCCGTGCCCTCCTCCAGGGTACCTTCCCGACCCAGGGATCGAACCCACGTCTCTTACGTCTCCTGCATTGGCAGGTGGGTTCTTTATCACTAGCACCACCTGAGACACCCCAATAACATCTTAGGAACCTGAAACCTTTGAAAATTCTTCTGGGAATTTCACATATTCTTCTTTTCAAAACCAGAGGAACAGGGTTGTGCATCATGGCATGGCTAGCTTTGGTGTCGTCACAAACATCCCACTTATCTTGTTTTAGCAAGCAGATGCCAACTGGAAAGTGTTAAAATAACAACAAAAACCTATTGCTGACAGTCCCCTGGGTGTTTCTTAAAAAGACGGAAGGAGGTCACTGCACATGTGCAGCAGCCAGGGTGATGCTTGAAAAATCTAAAGACAGGTCTAAAGTCTTGTTGAAAACACCAGCGTCAGTGCTCTTGGCCTTTTGGTCATTTTCACATTTGCTTTTGAATGATCCTGATTACCTTGATCTCCTTTCCTTCCTAAAAGAGCAGGAATTGACTTTGTGGATAGCAGGAAGGAAGTGGACTAACTGTGGATTCCAGAGACTTTTCAGAAGAAAAATAGCACGCGTGTTAGTCTCTCAGTTGTGTCTGACTCTTTGTGACCCCATGGACTGTAGCCTGCCAGGCTCCTCTGTCTGTGGGATATTCCAGGCAGGAAAACTGGAGTGGGTAGTCATTCCCTTCTCCAGGGGCTCTTCCTGACCCGGGGACTGAACCCAGGTCTCCTGCATTGCCGGCAGATTCTTTGCTGTCTGAGCCACCAGGGAAGGCCCAAGGCTATGTCTTATTGTCACACCACACCAGGCAAGGGTTTCTTCAGGAGTGAAATTGGAGATAGCTCTGGAGGTCCTGGTGGAGCCCTGGAGGTGAGCGGGGAGCAGCCAGTCAACCAGTCGCTCAGATCCAGAATCTGGCACATAGAGTGGCAGGGGCTTGGCTTGACCTGAGTAGGGAGTGGGAGAAATAATTTAAAACGGAAGAACATAAGACTTCAAATTTAGCTGAAAAGTTTGGGCTTTGTCCTATCAGAGATGGTTTGACATGATATGAACTGGCTTTTAGGCAAACCAGCCTGCCTTCGCTATGAGTGTACAGCCCTGGAGAGTGAGGGCACTGACATGGGCCACGGGGTCTGGGGCAGCATGGGGGTCAGACGGAACAGCTTTGCCCTCCAGCCACCTATTAGCTCAGTCTTGGCGGAGCCGGGGACCTCTTTGAGCTTCCAGTTCTCCAAGTGCAAAGAGGACATGGAGAGAAAGTGAAAGTGTTAGTCGCTCAGTCGTGTCCAGCTCTTTGCAACTCCATGGACTTTCTGTCCATGGGATTTCCCAGGCAAGAACACCGGAGTGGGTCACCATTCCCTTCTCCAGGGCATCTTCCAGAGCCAGGAATGGAGCCCGTGTCTCCTGCATTGGCAGCACTGGGCCACCTGGGAAGCCCTGTGGGGAGGCCACAGGCTTCCTAATATTCATCCTAATGCTGCTGTCCATTGTCCCTTTACTTGCAGAGAGCACAGTCGGAATCTCTGAGCGATCTGACCTGCACCCCAGAGGAGGAGGAAGTTGATGAGAAACCGCCACTCCAAGTCAGCACTGAGGAGCAGCCCAGTTCTGGGCAGCAGGAGGCAGGTCAGGATGGAGGCTCTGAGCCAGAGGGGCTGGCCCCCGTGTTGCCACCTGCGGGGCCCCGTGTGCGGCGGGCGCGCCTGCAGCACTGCCCGGCGCTCACTGCCAGCACAGAGGAGGAGAGCCCCCCAGGGGAGAACCCCTCCAGCCGCCCGGCCACCCCAGAGGGCACCCCGCAGGGCACCCTGGAGGCCACCTTGGAGGTCATGGAGGTCACAGAGCCCCTGTCAGGCCGAACTCCCCACTCGGAGTCCCCATCTCGCCCAGAAGGCTCCCCCAACCCTAATCCCGACAGCGAGAACCAGAGGGAGGACCTGTCCTCGGAAAGTGCGTGTCCCCCCGGAAAGGACACAACGGATGAGGCGGTTTGTGATTCAGGAGACAACGTTGAGGGTCGACTGTCTCCCTGCGTCCCCGAGGGGGACACAACCCCTCCTGAGCCAGGCTCCTCTGCCACCCCGGAGACGCTCGCTGGTCCAGACGGAACAGACAAAGCTGGCCAGAAGGAGCCGCTGCCCACCCTGGACTTGCCGACGCCAGAGGGTGCAGGGCCGGAAAGTCTGGCTGCGGCCCCTAGCCCACCGCCCCCCAAGAGCTGCTTGAAGCACAAGGCCCCCTCGCCACCCGCCTCCGAGGTGTCTCCCCAGGCACCCGTGCCCCGATCCCCGGAGCAGGGGGCCGCCCCCCTGGAGCCCCCAAAGGCTGAGCGGGCGGGGTACCCCTCGGGGGCCACGGAGCGCAAGATAGAGCGCGGAGGCTGCGAGGCGCGCGGGGCCGCCAAGAAGTTCTCGGTGTCGTCTGGCCGGGAGTGGCCACGTGCAGGAGGCCGCCTGCTGGAGCCCCGTTGCCCGGCCGTCCGGCTACCGCTTCTCCGGAGTGGCCAGGCTTGGAAAAGCGAGGCCGCCCTCGACGACCTTCCGGCGGCCCCCGAGCCCCAGGGCCCCAAGCCCGGCCCTCGGAAGCCGCCTGCCCCGGCCGAGCGCGGCTCTCCGGACATGGCCGACCCGGATGCCCAGGAGCGGGCGGCAGGCGGGGAAGGAGGCAGGTTCCCCGTCAAGCTCCGCTCCACGTCTCTGTCCTTCAAACACAGAGAAGCTCCCTGCCCGGAGGGGAAGGCCATCAAGAGGTACAGCGCAGAGGTCAGGCTGGAGAGAGGAGGGCTGAGCTTGCTCTCCAGGGACGATAAGGGGCCTCCGGGGAGCAGCCCCTCCAACCGAGGCGCCAGGCCCCCCAGTGAGCCGGGGAAAGCCAAGACCCGGCCCATGGATCAGCTCAGTTCCAAGCCGCCCCTGCCCAGGAAGCCCTTGCTACAGACCCTCACCCTCCCGCAGCTGCCTGCGCCCCCCGACACCAGCTCTGGGGACCCCGAGAAGGTGGGGCTGCCCATGGACCCCCAGAAGGAGAGCCGGGCTGAGAGGAGGTCACCGCACAAGGCAGTTGGTAAGAGACCAGGTGGACTGGCCTGGGGAGGATGTGTGTAGAGGGGCAGGAGGAAATCAGGTCAGCTGGACCGTCTCTCTGGGCATCTCTAAGGTATGTAAGTACATTCGGTGAAAACCTTGCTGCTGGAGAACTGGAAGAAAAAAAAAATTTCTGTTGATAGCACTAACATATTTGATCAAGAGTTAGGAATGGAGAGGACTTCCCTGGCGGTCACTGGTTAATACTCCTTGCCTCCAGTGCAAAAGGCACCAGTTCCATCCCTGGTTGGTGAACTAAGATCCCACGTGCCCTGTTCAGAGAAGTCAGGAGAATGTGGAAACATTCTGGGAGGAGGTGTGGTCTTCAGTGGCCCACTCAAATGCTTCTTCCTCTAGAGGCCCAGACTCCGGGACATGTGTGTTCTCTGGATGGAGGTCCTCCTGGGGCCTGAGCTGGTTCTTTGTAATAAATGAAGCATCTGGCTCTGCCTTCACTTAGTATCATTCTGACCTTTCCTCCCAAGGAAAAAGCTGCTCCTCTTTAACAGTCAGGCTCCCAGGGCCCAGCCTCACAGAAAGCATCTCCTCTATTGGAGTCGTGAGTCTGTGAGTTCCTCAGCAGGTTAGGCGTGAACTGTCCCCAAAGGGTGATGGTGTTAAGGTTGGGGTAGAAAGTAAGAAACTTCTAAAGCAACTGTCTTTTAAAATAAGACACAAAATAGATGACCTTTCTGTGTCTTTGACATGTATCACTATTTATAGTGTCTCATGAAATCTGTTGGAAACAGATACATCCGGCAGAGCTAAAGAATCTCTCCTGGCTGATTGCTTTTATTAATGGCAGTTGGTGTGCCAAAGATGGAATAGGCATACAGGTTGTGCGCGCGCGCGCGCGTGTGTGTGTGTGTGTATGCGTGTATGTGAAATGAGGGCCCTAAGGAGAAATTTTTCCATGGTAGTTTATAGAACAGCACAGCTTTCAGGATATTTTAAGTGGGTGCTGTAAGTCCAGCACTCCTTTAGGACTCATTGTGCCACAGCTGAAATAGAAGCCAGTTCTTCGGGATCCCACGCCCTAAAAGAGAGACGCAGGGCACACACAAGACAGGTTCAAAGACACTGCGGCCTTCCTCCTAAGATGCTAGTAAAGTGCCCTGTATAAAGGGCTCTGTGTGGGCACCGTGGGGGAAGGAGAGGGCTGGACGAATTGAGAGAGCAGCCTTGAAACACAGCCATCACCATATATGAAGTGTTAATGATGGCTAGTGGGAAGCTGCTCTGAACCACCCGGAGCACCACCCGGTGTTCCCTGACCGCCTAGATTGGGTCGGGGTGGGAGGGAGGTTCAAGAGGGAGGGGGTCATATGTATACTTTAGGCTGATTCACGCTGTTATATGGCAGAAACCAACACAACATGGTAAAGCAATTATTTGCCAATTAAAAATAAATTTAAAAAAAATCAAAATATATATATATAAAAAGATTATCAGGGGCATTAAATTCCTAAGGCGACACCCAAAGATGCAGGTGTTTCCAGGGTGAAGGTTCCAGAAGAACATCCCCGAAAGAGCCACCACAGGTGACTTTCCTGGTTCACACCCCTTGGCTGTAATTTGTGCTGCTGCTGTTGCACTAGAATAATAGGGAGCTTTGGGGGAGGTTCAAACTGTAACTGGTGATCCACTCTGCAAATTTCCAGATTATTGAAGCTCTTATAGAGTGATTCAAAAAGCCATTGAACTAGCCATGGAGGAGGGGGCTGCAGATAAAACTCTGACACCAGCACCATCCACCTTCGTGGCCTAGAACTGAAGATGTCCTCTGTCACGGGCTTGCCAAATGAATGGAACTTAAACGCAGGATACTCAGCTTCGTGGTCAGAGCTGAAAAAGAAGCTTCAGAGCGTGATGCTCGACACACTGATAGTTTATAACTTCCTCAGCCTGAGCTGGGAGGGTTGCTGCTGCTGCTAAGTCACTTCAGTCGTGTCAGGCTCTGTGCTGCTCATCAGGCTCCCTCGTCCCTGGGATTCTCCAGGCAAGAACACGGGAGTGGGTTGCCATTTCCTTCTCCAATGCAGGAAAGTGAAAAGTGAAAGTGAAGGTCGCTCAGTCGTGTCAGACTCTTAGCGACCCCATGGACTGCAGCCTACCAGGCTCCTCCGTCCATGGGATTTTCCAGGCAAGAGTACTGGAGTGGGGTGCCATTGCCTTCTCCGGCTGGGAGTGTTAGGCCTTGCTCATTGTCGAGAACAGCTGGCTGGAATGATCTGCAGTCAGAGACCATGGGAAAAACCATCCGTTTTCCCTTTTGGTTAAGGTGGCACTAGTGGTAAAGAGAGAGTGTTGAGCGAGGAAGCCAGGTGATCACTGTCGTGGCTGGTGTGATAGGTTCCCCACTTTGGCTTAAGGCAAAGTCTCCTGGTGATGCATGATTCATGTCAAGTCTTTGCATTATTTTGGCTTCACTACATGATTCTGAGCCACAAGCTTTTGTTTCCTGGGGATCAGGCTAGGTAAAAATCTCAGTGTTAGAATCTGTACTCAGCATTCTGTATATTTGGTGAACCTTACCTTGAGCTGGGATGAGAGCAGAGTGACTTTCTCTGGCAGCTGTGGCTACATTCTAGTTGGGGCATAGCTTATAGACTGTGTCATGGTAGGTATGATGATGGGAGGGGTGGTGGAAGCAGGTTGCTCTTACTCTCAGTTGCTTCCTTGGTTAATGCCCATTTTAGTTGTCATATTTCCTTATCTCCTGATCTCCCACTCTAGTCGTGACAGCTAGTGGAGTGACCGACAGTGACAGCATTCAGGTTGGGTTTCTGCCCCATTAGAAAACTGGCACAGAGGAAGAAGTTGAGGAAATTGGTGGGCTCTGCGGTTAGCACTTGGAGAAGGCAATGGCACCCCACTCCAGTGCTCCTGCCTGGAAAATCCCATGGACGGAGGAGCCTGGTGGGCTGCAGTCCATGGGGTTGCAGAGAGTCGGACATGACTGAGTGACTTCTTTCACGTTTCACTTTCATGCATTGGAGAAGGAAACGGCAACCCACTCCAGTGTTCTTGCCTGGAGAATCCCAGGGATAGTGGAGCCTGGTGGACTGCCATCTCTGGGGTCACACAGAGTGGGACACGACTGAAGTGAGTTAGCAGCAGCAGCAGCAGTGGTAAAGAGCCCAGCCGCCACCACAGGAGACATAAGAGATGCAGGTTCCATCCCTGGGTTGAAGCAAACTGAACACACTGAAGCGACTTAGCACAGCACATAAAATACAATATCATACTTATTCATTTCTTTGCTTAAATAGTGGAAGAGAATTGTCTCAT
This sequence comes from Neotragus moschatus, assembly GCA_006410615.1. Taxonomy (NCBI): domain Eukaryota; kingdom Metazoa; phylum Chordata; class Mammalia; order Artiodactyla; family Bovidae; genus Neotragus; species Neotragus moschatus. The sequence continues at coordinate 501,124 of SJYA01001572.1, read as the reverse complement.
CTGTCTACCTTTGTTAGCATTCCCTAAGCCATAGAAATAACTGGCTCAGGTGAATTCTGGAAGGGAAGAATCCTGGTCGCTATAGGGGGCACAGGGAGTGATTTTCATATCAGTGCAAAGAGAGGAGATAATTCTTACATTCTTTTGGGAACTGACCCTCTCGGTTGTGGTTTAGTCACTCAGTCATGTCCAACTCTTTGCGACCCTGTGGACTGTAGCCTGCCAGGCTCCTCTGTCCATGGGATTCTCCAGGCAAGAATACTGGAGTGGGTTGCCATTTCCTTCTCCAGACTTGAGGCATGAGAGCCAACAGAGGGTGGGGCTGCTGTCTCGTCCCACCTGGGACCGTGGAGTCTGGAGGCTGCCTCCCACAGGCCAGAGCAGAGTCTCAGAGCCCCGGCTCCTGGAGCCCATTAAGTAAAGCGGCCTCCACTCCTTCCCCAGACACTGGGTCTGCTTGTGGTTCAATTCGTTATTATAACTTCTGCAACCATCCTTGCTTCCAAATTACGGCAGCTAAAGGCAATTAAATTCACATAAAACATACAGATAATAAAAAGTTGTAATAACATATTACCCAGTTTTCTAGAAAGGCCTAATTGTTGCTGTTCATTATCTCGTTATGATAGCGCTTTACCCAGAGCCCCCAGATGGACTGCCACCTCCCCTGTCCCCCTGAGGGGGTGCGACCATAAGCTGGGTGATGGAGGGGCCCCAGGTGGGCCCCGTTCTGCCTCGGGGACTCCAGCTCCTTCCCCTCCTTTCCTCACACCCTGTCTGTCTGCTCTCAAGATGAAGAAACCCCAGGATGTGGTATTCAGGAAGAATGTGATGGTTGTTGCAATACACAGGAGCCCAGCTTGTCGCCTGGGCTGAGTCTCACGGGGCCCCTTGGGGTGTTCACTGTGAGCCCAGCACACATGTGTTCGTCGGCATGCAGGAGACCGGTGAATCTGCTCACCTCACTGCTGTAGCTGGTGAATGGCCCTGGGTTAGGAGCCCTGCTCATGTGTGCAGGGCAGCTCCCACGCCTCTGCTGGACCAGTCTGTGAAAGTGAAAGTAGTAGTCACTCAGCTGTGTCCAACTCTGCCATCCCATGGACAGTAGCCCGCCGGGTTCCTCTGTCCACAGAACTCTGCAGGCAAGAAGACTGAGGTAGATGGCCATTCTCTCCTCCAGGGGATCTTCTCAACCCAGGGATTAAACCTGGGTCTCTCGCCTGGCAGGCAGATTCTTTACTGTCTGACCCAACAGGGAAGCCCAAATATTGAGGAGCAACCACCCACCATGGGGCTAGAACCCACGACCCTGGGATTAAGAATCCCATGCTCTGCTGACTGTGCTGGCCAGACCAGTCTGTCCCACGGTCTAAATTACCAGGCTGGAAGCACCTTTCTGCTCACAGGATTAGAATTAGCACAGGAAAAATGGTGAAATACTGAACACACGTAGAACAAAGTCATCACTTTTCAGGTCATTCTCTGGATGCTCTTCCTGTTGGCCTGCCTTCTAGTCGTGTGCGTGACTTATCCTCCATGGAGTGGTGGGCACCTGCTGGCTGTTTTGGAGAGTAGCTGGACAATGCGCTCTTCTCACCAGGGCCCTCGCTGGATAACTGGTCTCCGCCTCCAGTCCACACGCATTCCTTCCAGGCAGGGCTGCTGGCGCAGCAGGCCCTGGAGCTAGGCTCGCTCACTCACGCGTCTGGTCTCTCAGCAAACATTCGCACACTCCTGCCTCACACACAGCGCTGTTCCCACCCCGAAAGGCAGGCAGGAAGAGCGTGGCAGCCTTGCCGTCCGGGAACTTAGGGCCCAGGGAGGCAGCAGGTGGTGAGTGTAGGTAGATGTCCCTCTCGTCTTGGGCTGTCAGGGACATTTTGTGAAGGAAATGAGCTCAAAGAGGTTGTCGCGTCCTCTAATGGCAGTTATTTCAGTGTATTCAAGTTTGTTTAAGTAGAATACAAGGAGTTTGGTGGGTTTGTTTTTTTTCTTTTTTCTTTTTGGTGTCCTAAAAATATATTCATGTCTTTTATTCTTAAAGAAAACCAACTTCATTCACACCTACCCTTCTTCTTATCCCCCTCCTTCCCCCCGTGGTCCCTTCCTGGCAAGGAACCTCCTGGGGGCTCCTCAGACCCTGTGCAGCTGCTCACCCCCACCTGCTGCGTAGTGTGGTGACTGTCCCCCCCAGCAGAGCTGGGATGGACGCCGACCCCTCAGCAGGTGTGGCCCCGGCGTCCTGCAGCCCGCCCGCTCTCGCCTCCCAGAAGCTCCAGCACTCTGGGCACCTGAGCGAAGAGCCAACTCAGCGGAAGAGACCCTGGTGCTGGGAGAGACTGAGGGCAGGGGGAGAAGGGGGAGACGGAGGATGACATGGCTGGATGGCGTCACCGACTCAGTGGACGTGCGTGTGTGATCAGTCGCTTCAGTCGTGTCTGACTCTGTCACTCCGTGGACTGCAGCCTGCCAGGCTCCTCAGTCCATGGGATGCTCTAGGCAGGAATGGGAGATGGTGGAAGACAGGAAAGCCTGGCGTGCCGCAGTCCGTGGAGTCACAAAGNTCCTGCAGCCCGCCCGCTCTCGCCTCCCAGAAGCTCCAGCACTCTGGGCACCTGAGCGAAGAGCCAACTCACCGGAAGAGACCCTGGTGCTGGGAGAGACTGAGGGCAGGGGGAGAAGGGGGAGACGGAGGATGACATGGCTGGATGGCGTCACCGACTCAGTGGACGTGCGTGTGTGATCAGTCGCTTCAGTCGTGTCTGACTCTGTCACTCCGTGGACTGCAGCCTGCCAGGCTCCTCAGTCCATGGGATGCTCTAGGCAGGAATGGGAGATGGTGGAAGACAGGAAAGCCTGGCGTGCCGCAGTCCGTGGAGTCACAAAGAGTCGGGCACCACTGAGTGACTGAATAACTGACTGCAAAGGGAGAGAATTTTGGGGGGTGTTGACATTGTTCTGTGGCCCATTTGTGGTGGCTCTCACAAGAATCTTGTCTGTATTCAAACTCATAGAACTGTATGGCAGAAAGGTGAGTTTCACTGTATGTACATTTTAAAATAATCTTTTAAATGACAGAAAAAGGTGTAGTAGCCTCCTCTCCACCCACCTCTGAACCTCCCTAAGCCCCTCCCACACACATACACACATGCAAAACGCACCACCACTAAGAGATTCATCCCTGCTGTTTCTCAGGCCGGTTGTGGTCAGAGTTACATCAATGTTGACAGGCAGGCGCAGCAATCTTTTTTTTCTTTTTGAGGTTTTATTTATTTGGGGGCCACACCAATGGGCATGCAGGATCTTAGCTCCCCAATCAGAAATTCAACCTGTGCTCCCTGCAGGGGAGGCACAGGATTTCAGCCACTGGACTGCCAGCGAAGTCCCCAGCAGTCTTTTTTTTAATCATAAAAATGCTATCCATGTTAGCTTGCAATTAGACATTTTCACTCCACAATAAGGAGTGGGCATCTTTTCTGATCAGAGTGAGCCACTTGGCCTCATTCTTTTTAAGGGCACCGTGTGTTTGTGTGTGTGTATGTAGTCACTCAGTTGTGTCTAACTCTTTGCAACCCCATGGACTTTAGCCTGCCAGGCTCCTCTGCCCATGGAATTCTCCAGGCAAGAATACAGGAATGGGTTGCCATTCCCTTCTCCAGGGGACCTTCTCGACCCAGGGATCGAACCAGGGTCTCCTACATTGCAGGCTGATTCTTTACCATCTGAGCCACCGGAGTACATATACCATATATCATTGAGCCATTCCTCTGCCGAAGGACATTCTGATTGTTGAGAGGGGTGGGTTTTTTTGTTTTTTGTTTTTTTTTTTCCTTTTGCTAACACTGCTGCAGTAACCATCCTTGTTCATTTTAGTTCTTTGTGTTCACACAATCATTTCTCTAAGCTAGGCTAGACTGTTTTTTTTTTTTTTTGGCCATGCCGTGAGACTTGTGGGATCTTAGTTTCCTGACCAGGGGTCAAACTTAGTTCCCTGACCAGGGGTCAAACTTAGTTCCCTGACCAGGGGTCAAAACTGGGCCCTCAGCAGTGAAAATTTGGAGTCATAACCACTGGGGAATTCTATCTCTAGGATAGATTTTTTTTTTTTAAGGTTTATCTATTTTTGGCTGTGCTGGGTCTTCGTTGCCGCTCGGGCTTTTGTCTGATTGTGGAGAGCAGGGCCGCTCTCTAGTTGCGGTGTGAGGGCTTCTCATTGCAGTGGCTTCTCTTCTTGCAGAGCAGAGGCCCTAGGTGCATGGGCTTCAGTAATTGCAGCAAGTGGGCTCAGTAGCTGTGGCTCCCAGGCTTTAGTTGCTCTGTGGCATGTGGGATCTTCGAGGACCAGGGATCAAGCCCATGTCCCCTGCCTTGGCAGGCAGATTCTCAGCCACTGGACCACCAGGGAAACCATAGGATCGATTCTTAAAAGTGGATTTTCTGGCGCACAGAGCTAGAAAGTTTTAATTTAATAACCAACTTCAGATGACCCTCATAAAGGCTGCACAAGTTTATACTTGTAAGAGCAGAGACAAGGTTGTTTTTGGACCTCCCATCTGCACTAGGTGTTGTCAGTCTATTTTTAGTTTCTTTTCTTCCATCTGATGGATGAAGAAGATCAGTCATGTTTCACACCTTGGTCAGCGCGTCCTGGTCATCCTAATGTACAGATCTTTGTCCTCCCCTACTTGCCCCCAGGCCAGCTCTCAGCACCTTTAACCTGACCCCTGCAGCGCCCTCCCCCTCCAACTCCTCACTCTCTCTTCCCAAGTCATGGGTGTAACCCTAGAACTTTCCTCTTTAAAACTTGTGAATGTCAGTGGACATCTAGGTTGCTTCTGTGTCCTGGCTATTGTAAATAGTGCCGCTGTGAACACTGGGGTACATGTGCCTTTTTGAATTACAGTTTTCTCAGGGTATCACTAGTGAGAAGTTGCTGTATAACACAGGGAGCCCAGCTTGGTGCTCTGTGATGACCTCGAGGGGTGGTGTGGGAGAGAGGCTCGAAGGGGTGATGATACATGTATACATGTGGCTGCTGTGTGTTGTGAGGCAGAAACCAACACACCATTGTGAAGCAATATTCCTCCAATTAAAACAAATTTTTTTACATCCTCTGGATGCCTCCCCATTATGTTTAGAATAAAATTCACACTCCCGTGTAAGGCATTTAAGGCAGTTTAGATTCTGGCCATAGTCAACATTCCTGCCTCTCCAGGTTCATCTGCCATGCCTTCCCTCCCTCTGACGTCTCCTCCAGCCCCACCCCTGCCAGTAGCTCCCTGGGAACATCAATGACTTCACTTCTCTGTAGGACATCTGTACCAGGGGCGGGATCAGGGGGGCCTCCTAACCTGCCGCGGGTGGCCCTACGCCTTGTTTGTGCGACCAGGGGCAGGGATGAGGCAGGGAGTGAGCCAGGCAGGCACTGGGTGGGGAGACGGAAGATCCTGGGTTTGGAGGTGTGATTCTGGGGTCCACCCCTCAGGGGCTGTGAGATTCTGAGCAAACGAGTTTGTCAACTGCTATGTCTTAACTTCCTCCTTTGTAAAATGAGGTTAGTCGCAACTCACAGGGCAGCAAGAGCATTTTAACTGCAGACTGATGCAGTTTCATGACATACACNGTTTAGAATAAAATTCACACTCCCGTGTAAGGCATTTAAGGCAGTTTAGATTCTGGCCATAGTCAACATTTCTGCCTCTCCAGGTTCATCTGCCACGCCTTCCCTCCCTCTGACGTCTCCTCCAGCCCCACCCCTGCCAGCAGCTCCCTGAGAATATCAATGACTTCACTTCTCTGTAGGACATCTGTACCAGGGGCGGGATCAGGGGGGTCTCCTAACCTGCCGCGGGTGGCCCTACGCCTTGTTTGTGCGACCAGGGGCAGGGATGAGGCAGGGAGTGAGCCAGGCAGGCACTGGGTGGGGAGACGGAAGATCCTGGGTTTGGAGGTGTGATTCTGGGGTCCACCCCTCAGGGGCTGTGAGATTCTGAGCAAACGAGTGTGTCAACTGCTATGTCTTAACTTCCTCCTTTGTAAAATGAGGTTAGTCGCAACTCACAGGGCAGCAAGAGCATTTTAACTGCAGACTGTGATGCAGTTTCATGACATACACTTACGCTTCCCAGGGATGTAACGAAACCTCCTCTCGGCGGGAGGGTGCGGGAGTGGGATTCTCCTGTCCCGGCTTTTTAAAAATTAATTTACTTATCTAATTTTGGCTGTGCTGGATCTTCANAACTTCCTCCTTTGTAAAATGAGGTTAGTCGCAACTCACAGGGCAGCAAGAGCATTTTAACTGCAGACTGTGATGCAGTTTCATGACATACACTTACGCTTCCCAGGGATGTAACGAAACCTCCTCTCGGCGGGAGGGTGCGGGAGTGGGATTCTCCTGTCCCGGCTTTTTAAAAATTAATTTACTTATCTAATTTTGGCTGTGCTGGATCTTCATTGCTGCGCATGGACTTTGTCTAATTGCAGAGAGGCGGGGGTCACTGTCTAGTTGCAGTGTGCAGACTTCTCACTGCGGCGTCTTCTCTTATTGTGGAGCACGGGCTCTAGGGTGAGCGGGCTGCAGCANCTGATGCAGTTTCATGACATACACTTACGCTTCCCAGGGATGTAACGAAACCTCCTCTCGGCAGGAGGGTGCGGGAGTGGGATTCTCCTGTCCCGGCTTTTTAAAAATTAATTTATTTATCTAATTTTGGCTGTGCTGGATCTTCACTGCTGCGCATGGACTTTGTCTAGTTGCAGAGAGGCGGGGGTCACTGTCTAGTTGCAGCATGCAGACTTCTCACTGCGGCGTCTTCTCTTATTGTGGAGCACGGGCTCTAGGGTGAGCGGGCTGCAGCAGTTTCGGCTCCCGTGCTCTGGAGCACAGGCTCTGGTGGTTGTGGTCCTCAGCCTTAGTTGCTCTGAAGCATGTGATATCTTCCCTGGTCAGGGCTCAAGCCCATGTCTCCTGCATTGACAAGTGGGCTCTTCACTGCTGAGCTACCAGGGAAGCCCTCAAAATTATTTTCAAATTACAGTGTCTTTCTGTCCTCATACCCATATGAGGTCCTGGTTCCATCACTGGCAGGTCAGAGAGATGGGTGTTTTCCGTGCTTTGAAGACTCTGCTCGTTGTCTTCTGCTTAGAGACTGTCCTAATTGCACCGTCAGTGGTGGTTGAGCAAATGAGCTTTCAATCCAGGTTCCTCCGTGACAGCTCTGTGCCCTGGAGCCTGTTGCTGGCTCCCAGGTCACCACCATGAGGTGTGGGAGTTGGGCTGGATGTTGGTACAGGTCTGCCAGCCCTCACATGCTGAGGCCTGGGCTCAGGCCCTGAACTCAAGCAAAGAGCCTGGCCAAGCATCTGACCCTTGGAGCCTCCAGTTCACACGCCCTTGGGTGACCAGATGTCCATCCCTGCACGTCCAGATTCAGATGTGGTTCATACGTTGACTTTTCTCTAAAAATGCTTTTTCACAAATTTTACCTACGAGTCACAGAGCCTTAAAAGAGTTATATGAGTGAGTGAGTGGGTTAGCGTTAGTCGCTTAGCTGTGTCCAGCTCTTTGTGGCCCCATGGACTGTAGCCACAAGGCTCCTCTGTCCATGGAATTCTCCAGGCAAGAATACAGGAATGGTAGCCATTCCCTACTCCAGGGGATCTTCCCAACCCAGGGATTGAACCCGGGTTTTCCTGCATTGCAGGCGGATTCTTTACCATCTGAGCCACCAGGGAAGCCCCACCCCAAACTGTTATAGTTGGCACTTTATCAACAGAGTAGACTTCAGGTCCCCATTCGGGGGAAAAAAAATCAGAGAAATTCCTGCTCTGGAGCCTGTACAAACCCTGGCCCTGGACATGGACTGCCCATCTGTCCCCTCCACGAATACGTTGGGTTACCAGACCCTGGGCAGTGTTGACCCGGAACACTGTTTAAGTCCATCAGCCCATCACCCCTTTTTACCAGGACTGGGTTCGTTGTAAAACCTTGACACGCTGATAGTTATCATCACAGTTTAACTGTGTCCTATGTGGGTCAGCGGGCATGAAATGCTGTACTGACCTGTCCGTAAGCCAGGGGCAGAGGGCACGGTCCAGACCTTTCCAGCACTCACTTGTTATGATGTAAACACTCCAGGGGGAGACAGTGAAAGCAGCAGGGGCTTTTTTTCCCGGACTGGGGTGTGGAGGTTGTTAGAGAGGCAGTGAGTAGGCAAAGGGAAGGTGGGTTCAGAGGAGCTGGGATGACAGCAGTGCCTCCTGACCCAGGAGGAGGGGAGTGGCGGACAGAGGGTCTGCCCGCTGCGCCCCGAGAAGGAGGCTGGCAGACACAGCAGCGCTTCTCCGGGAGCTGCATCGTACCGTTGAGTTCGGAGAGGCAGGTTCTCTGCCCCTGCTGGTTTGGGGTCTTAGTTAGGAAATGGAAGCGGGAGGGGGGATTCCGGGCAAGCCTTCAGAGAATTGCAGAGGAGGAGTAGGAGGCCAGGGGGCAGCTGTCGAAAAGACAAGTGGTCCCAGCACCCCAGGCAGCGCGGAGGCCGGAGGGGGTGTGAAGAGGGTGAGCAGGGACCGACTTCCTCCCCTGGTCACTGCCCGAGCACCGCGTGAGTCCTGATTAATTTCGAGTGGTGTTTTTTTTTTTTTTAATGTTTTTTAAAAGATTGCATGATAAAGTAGGGGCTTCCCTGGTAGCTCAACACCCGAGATGAAAAAATAAAAATTTAAATTAAAAAAAAAAAAAAAAAAGAATCACCTGCAGTGCAGATGAGCCAGGTTCGATCACTCAAAATAATTTTATTGACTGAGATAGTGAGTTTCAAGCCCTGTCAGAGCCCTGCTTTTCTCCAGTCTCCTTGTCGGAGGTGGAGGCTGGCATGTGCTGGCTGCTGCCGGGAGAACTGTATGGCCAGACGTCAGGGGCCAAGAGAGAGCAGAGAGCACTACCAGCCAGTGAGTGTGAAGAGAAGATCTGAGGGGAATAAAAGGACCCTTTCCTGCAGGAAAACCCAGAAAGACAGGGATTATGAGTACTCTCTGGAAGGAGGAGTTGGGAAGGAGGGATGAGACATGCAGACTTTTGGTGAAATGAGCCATGCTCCCTGCCTCTGTGTGCTGAGCAACTGCTCAGTTCTCTGAACGAGGAACAGCACAGTTACACCTTAGATAAGCTACTATTAGAACAGCACTTGGTATGTAGTCGCTGCCGGCTGTTTGTTAAGTAAATAAGAAGTTCTGGTGACCAGAAGCATAAGTCAGTGGGGTGGTCGGTCAGCTGGCAGTTGTGTTTAGTACCAAACAGTGGGGCAAATGTCTCAGGAGAGTTCCAGCAGGGTTAGGAGGGGGAATGTGTCTGACTGAGTGACCAGGACAGGCTTCCCGGAGGAGGCAATATCCAGGCGGGAGCGTGGCGGACTTGAAGGGACGATCCTGGAGTCGCTGTCCAACCTCTCCTGGACCATGGCCCCAGCCTCCCACCCCTCTCCCCGCCTCCAGCCCCACTCACACTTTCTCTCCACGCAGTCTCCTCCAGAGTATACCCAGGGTTTAAACCTGTAATGGACAAGATACAGGCCAGGAAGACGCCCTCAGTGGGCCCACCCTGTCCTTCAGCCCCTCTAAGCTGGCCTGCCAGCATCGCTGTCTTTTGTCCCCTTTCCTTGCCCGTCTTCTCAGCCTAGAAGGTTCCTTCTTCAGGTCCCAGTTCCAGACAGTATCCTCAGCTCCCGCCCATCGGTGTTACCCCGTGTCCACAGCACATTGTGAAGTGTAGCGAGTTCCAGTTTTCGCCACGTATTTATTTTTGGCTGCATTGGGTCTTTGTTGCTGCACACAGGCTCTCTCCAGTTGCGGCGAGTTGGGGCCTCCTCTGTACTTGTGGCGTGCGGGCTGCTCATTGCGGAGCATGGGCTCTGGAGCACAGGCGCTGTGGTTGTGGTGCAGGGGTTTAGTTGCCACGTGGCATGTGGGATCTTCCTGGACCAGGGGTCAATCCTGTGTCCCTGGCATTGGCAGGCAGATTCTTAACCACTGGACCACCGGGGAAGCCCAGAGCTCTTTAAAGAAACAGTCTTCTCTTACCATCTTAGTTTTTAAGCACAATCCCTGCCCATAGCAAACAAGGAGTAGGTGAATGAAGGAATAAATGAATGGGAAGGAGGAAGAAGGGAAGGAGGGGTGGGGAGTAGAAATGCTGGGCTCTGGCTCAGAGTAGAAGGTGGGGCTGGATTACACATTTGGAAGCAGTCTGAGCAACTGTGAGTGCTGAAGTTAGGACCTGAACAGAGAGCACTGGGGAAAGAAGAGAGAAAGGCTGAGGATCAGGAACAAGGGGGAATTCCAGGTTTTTGAGCAAGAGTCCGGCAGGGCCCTGGAGGTGGGGTGTCCACAGAGGACTACATGGTCCCAGCTGAGCTGCAGGGGTGAAACAGCTGGAGGACAGGCGAGGCCCCGGATCTGCGGTCCAGTGGTTGGGTGGATGGATAGTGTGGTGTTCACATCGTGTCTGAGTCCGGGGTTAGTCCGTGTCTCTTCAGAGGAGAGTGGAGAACGGGGACTTGCAGGGAAGTGGTGAGGTTCTGGAGGTGTTTTTCTCTGAGCTGTGGGAGACCTGAGCGTTTTGCAGAGTGACGGAAGAGGTCAGCGTCCAGGGAGAGCCTGAGAGGCCTGAGGGGACTAGGGGCAAGTCAAGGCGATGGAGCAGGTTCACGGGGGCCAAGGGCAGGTCCGTGCATGTACAACCCTGGTGGGAAAAGAAGCTCACGGGGCAGCGGCTCTGTGTCTCACCCCTCCTTGGTGACCGGGGGTGGGAGAAGGGAACTCCACGTTGAAGTGGAGACAGAAGCCAAACCAGACAGAGTAAAATTCTAAACACACCCGATCAAGGGGTGGTGTCTGTCAGGCCACAGAGAATAAGGGCACCGTCCCACCCTGGATGTCCCCGTGTGTGCGGTGTCATGGTACGGCCTGTGCCTGCTGATGGGGGTGCCCTGTGGACACGGGAAGCAGGAAGAAGCCAGGCTGGAGATGGGGATTCGTGGCCGTCTGCTCTGTGGGTGGTGGGCAGATGCTCAGGGAGGCCGGCTCGTGGGCCTTGAACTCAATGAACTTTCCAGACACCCGTGAGAAGCCACTTATTTAATCACTTGGTTTCCTTGAAAAAAAACAAACTGGCTTCTCTTTTCTGTTGACGAAGGGAATAAATTCTCATCATAGGAAATATAAAAATACAGAAGAGTTGAAAGACAAGGGAAAGGGGGAACAACCCACAGTTCTACCACCCAAAGCAAGCACTGTGAACATGGAAGGAAACTCATCACAGTGTTTTGTTTTAAAGGCATTTTTTTTTTCTCTTCTCTCCCAAACATCAAGAAAAATAGTTGTGGCTTATTCTTGGTGTCAGTGTCCACAGGGGAAGATTGTGCTTACAATTTTTAAAAGAGAAGCATAGTGTTCCAAGCATATCGAGTATTGGGTAGTATATACTGGTCCCAAGGAACAGGCCTGTCTTAGAGAAATCTTCTCTATCTAGGTACTGACTCTTATCTCATTCCCTAATATCCCATAGGAGGAAGGTTCCTTTTAAATGTGTGTATGGGAGCAGTTGCATTTTGATTTTTTTGTGGCTCAGACAGGAGAGGCATAATCTCTTTGAATCATCTTTAACTAAGACCCTGATGCTGAAAAAGATTGAAGGCAGGAGGAGAAGGAGGCGACAGAGGATGAGATGGTTGGATGGCATCACCAATTCAATGGACATGAGTTTGAGCAAACTCCAGGAGATTGTGAAGGACAGGGAAGCCTGGTGTGCTGCAGTCCATGGAGTCGCAAAGTCAGATATGACTTAGTGACTGAACATAACATAACAGAGAAAACAAAGTCCCTGAAAGAAAAGGACTAGTGTCTCCAAGGAGGCTTGTAGACCCCCACCCACACACCCACCCCAGAGCCCCTGTGCAGCGTGCTATGGGTGGGAGAAGTCATGCCAGGCTGGAGGTGACCAGGATTGCTTTGTATGACCTGTGTCTTTACCCATAGAGAAGGTAGCAGGGCCTGGAACCAATGGCCAGCCCGTGCCTCCCTGGATCACCGTGGGGCGCCCGAAGCGCCGAGGACCTCTGGAGCAGCCCCCCAGCCAGGAAGACAAACCTGCAGCCCAGACCTTGAAGTCTGACACAGGAAGGCCTGCCAAGGTACCCGAGAAAACCCAGGTGCTTAGAGTGGACCCTCTGTCTCCCTGTGTATGCAGGAGAGCACCTCAGGTGGGGGCTGGGGGCTGGGACCCCGTGATGGCCCCATGTCCTGCACGGTCATTATAGCGACCATCGCCTGTGATGACAGCTGATGTCTGCCCCGTGTATGTACCAGGCGGCCAGGGCAGCAGAGGAGCTGTGGACCACTCAGGCAGTGCGGACAACCCTCTGTTTCCCGGCTCCTTGGCAACATAGCTCAGCATCTGGAGAAAGGGACCCGAGGTGAAAATAACTTCTCATTTGGATGCTAGACAACCATGTCAGCAGCCCCATCTCGACTCATTTTGCAGTAAATGACCGAGCCCTGTATGTGCTGCTGCCCTGGCCGCCCACTGGGGTCCGTACTCTTCACCAGCATCTGTAGGGCTGGACCCCGGGGGTCCCTTGTACACTCCAGACTGAAAACAGTTTTCTCCAACGCAAACAACGGTACTTAAAAGCAGGCTGAGACTCACACCTTTTGGATTCCCCCAGTTGCCATGGTAAAAATCCCAAATGATGTTGCAGCCATGTGGGGAAGTGAGCCTGAGCTTGCAGTTGAACCTGCTTCTGTTCATCTTCACCAAAACCGCTACTGTAGCCAAGCTTGGAAAACCTCCTGCAGGCTTGGGGAATTTATAAAACAAATAGTCACCAGTGATCCTGGCATCCACGGTCATCCCAAGTGTCCTAAAAGTCATAAAACTATCTCCAAACATGGTTCCTTTCGCCTTTCCAGTGGAACCTGGCAAGGGCCGAGGACAGGTCAGGAGCCAGGAGCAGGCTGTGAGCAAGTCCGTCCTGGAGGCTGGATGTCAGCCAGTTGTGAACCAGAGCTCCCCAGGAAGGTGCCAGCAGTATGAGCCACGTGGGTGGAGAAGCCTTCATGGGTCATCACCTGTGGGTATGTTTGTCCCCATCTGAATCTCAGGTGACAGGACCGCGTGTGTCTTTCTTGTGTCCTGACAGGAGCCCGTGAGGCAAGCCGACTTTGTCCGCAGCAAGTCGTTCCTGCTGGCCCCGGCCAAGCCTCCTGCGGACCAGAGGCAGGGGTCAAAGCTCCGCCTCCAGGAGGGACTGCAAAGAGGAGTCTCCTTGTCCCATCAGAATTTGGGTATGAAACCCGAAAATAGTGCTGAGCCCTTAGAAATTCATTTCCAGGCTTGGTCCTGCTTTGTTTTGTTCTGTTTTGTCTTTTCTGAATTACTTACTGCCACATTAATTTTTAAAAAAATATTTATTTATTTTACTGCACTGAGTCTTGGTTGTGGCACATGGAATCTTTAGTTGCGGCATATGAGATCCAGTTCCCTGACAAGGAATTGAACCCAGGCCCCCTGCATTGAGAATGCAGTCTTATCACCAGACCACCAAGGAAGTCCTGCCACATTGATCATTCAATTATTATTATTATTTTTTACTTATAGAAGAGTGACTTCATTTCTCTGGTGGCTCAGTGATAAAGAATCTACCTGCTAAAGCAGGAGATGAAGGTTCAATCCCTGGGTCAGGATGATCCCCTGGAGGAGGAAATGGCAACCCACTCCAGTATTCTTGCCTGGGAAATCACATGGACAGAGGAGCCTGGCAGGCTGCAGTGTATGAGGTCTTGAAAAGTCATCATCTAAACAGCAGTAATAATTGCGTTATAATGTTGTGTGTTGATTTTTTTTTAAAAAACAGCTTTTATTGAGATAATCATTTACACAGCCCCCCAAAAAATCTCACCCATTTTAAGGAGACAATTCAGTGAGTATATATTTATCAAGTTGTCCAACCATCACAGTCCAATTTTGGACCATTTCCTTCACCCTAAAGAGCTACCCCACACCCATTCACAGTCATTCACCATGCTCCCCTCCAGCTTAAGCAACCGCTAATCTGTTTTCTGTCTCTCTGTATATTTGCCTTTTGGGGGACCCTTCTTATAAATGGCATCATGAAATATGTGTTCTCTTGTTTCTTCTTCGCTGAGCATAATGTTTCTAGATTCAGCTTTCTTGTGGCATGTAACCGTATTTTTCAGTTTAGTTTTCATTTTGCTAAAATACACATAACACAATTCACTATCTTAACCCTATCTTAAGTGTCCCTTTCAGTGGTGTGAAGAATATTTCCACATCGACTTCCTGCAGTTTTATCATGAAAGTTTCTCTCAACTCACCGCGTTGCTGGAACTGTAAATTATCCTATGCCGACATCTTCTTCACACATTTGCACGTTTTATGCTTGAGACCATGGTTAAGACTCTAGACATGTTTTTTTAAAAGGCCTCCAAGAAGCTTAAGTGCCAATCCAAACTCTTTTCTCACGTTTCCGTTTGTTTTGTCTTCTCTCCAGCAGCCCAGTCGGCAGTGATGATGGAGAAGGGATTGCATCAGCTGAAGCGAGCCAGCTACAGCAGCACAGATCAGCCCTCCTGGATGGAGCTGGCCAGAAAGAAATCGCAAGCTTGGAGTGACATGCCCCAAATCATAAAATAGGTTCAACAGTGCTCTGGTAAAGAATGTCTACTTCCTTGACTTGTCACTTCCTTTCAAACTGCCACTCAGTCAAAGCAAACAAACTGTGAAACTGAAGAGCGATTTTATTATCAGGTTTCGAGAGAACGAGCTCAGGGAAGAGGGAGGAACCAGGCAAGCAAGTCAGACAGACGCACGGCCACGGGCCCCAGGCCAGAGACGCCCGAAGACAAGAACACCATTGAAAAGGGCCAGGGACGAGGTTCTGTGCCCACAGGTATGAATGTGAGTCTTTCAGAATCCCCCAGAGAGAGAGGGCTCAGGCAAGGAAGAAACTGCAGATGAAGCGCGGATACAGAACTCAGGTTGCCTTCCAGGAGAACGTGTGCCCGCGCCTCCACCAGAGATCAGCTTGTGTCTCTGGGCCCCCGTCCTGCCTGCGGAGTCCGTCTTCTCCTTTCACGTTTACCGTTAGGCATGACATTCATGGTGAAACGCAGACGTTTTTTCAAAGAGCAGCTATCACACAGTCCGCTTACCTGAAGGCAGCCACTCCACGAAGGAGTGGAAGGAACACAGCGGGCTCCATCGATTCACAGACTCCTTCCAAAATTAGTTTTTAAACTTTTCCACTCGTCATCCATGTCCTTCACCATTGAACAATGCATTGCCTGTCGAATAAAAGGTTTCAGACCTGACACATGTGTAAGTGTGATTTTTACTCAGGCTGTGAGAGTGTCCTCCAGCGACTGAGTTAAATGCAGCGTGTGGAATTTCGTTGAATGAGAGAGTTCACGGTCAAACCTCATGTTGGGTTGATTGGAGAGTTTGGGTTGTATGAGATTCTCCCCGCCCCAGGAAAACTTTGGTGTTCATTTTTGGAAATCAGAAGCTACTGTAGATTTTTGGCTCTTTACAACTATTTGATACAATGTATTAAAAATATAAGCTTTCCTTTAAAGCTGACATTTTTCAGCATCTCATTAATCTAGCCTATTTGTTTCTGTTGAAAACTGGGTTATCAGTACATTAAGCAGGGTGAATGTGCAGAAGCCAGCAGAGTAAGAGCATATATTTGAAATCTCAGAATTATGTGTCAATTATATAACTCCTCTCTTTTTAAAAACTTTTGCAATTTGTTCCTGTGAACAAGCCAGTCTCCATGAGAATGTGTGTAACTGGGGACATTTAGCCTTCAGAATAAAAAAGATCTCATATATAGTACAATTTGATTTTATATAACCTAAGTTCTGCTCCTTTTATTGTATTTTTCATTCTCATGAGTATTTTTCTGTTAGAACTACACTGCTTCCTTGAGTCTACTGTATTAAAAAAAGTCCTGGAGTAGTTGTTTTTTTCCCCCAATCAAACTGATCTATTCATTGCATTCTCTTAGAGAACACCAATGTGGAATTCACTGGGGCACGTGCTCTAAGCAAGAACTCCCTTCTTCCAGTCTTGCTCCTAAAGCTTGGACATGAATAGCTTTAAGAAAAAACTGTGTTGGCTATTATTCCTCAACGCCATGGTTTCTCCTGTTAGTAGAACATTTCAGATGAACCATTCTGAGGCAACGGATTTCACTGTGAGATCGAAGGTATTTGGTTCCATTTTGTTCAAATCCAGGTTGATACCCTCTCTGTGTTTCAGGACTGGCTTTTGTTCTCTCTGGCACCTGAGAAGTTAGGAGAGTATAGAGTTTTCAGACTCAGGGAATTCACTGGTTTGGGGGGGGGTGATATTGCAGCTGCCACCCTTGGAGGTGGTACCCTCTTCCCTAACAAGAGGAGCTGAGACAGAGACCAAAATTTAAGATGATGTGGGCAGTCTAGAGTGGCAGCAGAGATGGTAAAAGCCTGAAAGGAATTGTCAGCCTCAGTTTTCCTAACAATAAAGACAGCAGTTCCTGAGTCTCTCCTCTATCCCAGGTACTGCTCTGAGTACTTCTCAGATTATTGTTTATAATCCTCTCCACAATCCTTCAGAGATAAGAACCTATCTCCACTTTGCAGATAAGGAAACAAGAGGTACTTTATTGCGATTAAGGCCACCTGTCCAAGATCTCGTAGCAGAGTGCCTGGAAGTGACCCCATGCCCCATGCTTTTAACTACGACCCTTGAGTGGATCCCCATTTTTAAAAAGTAGTAGTGTGGAAGTGAGTGTGTCCTCAGAGGCGTAACACAAAAGAAGCACTAAACTTGCCTTGAGGGCT
Source organism: Neotragus moschatus (assembly GCA_006410615.1). Lineage (NCBI taxonomy): Eukaryota > Metazoa > Chordata > Mammalia > Artiodactyla > Bovidae > Neotragus > Neotragus moschatus. Next base: position 484,222 of record SJYA01001572.1, on the reverse strand, counting down.
CTTGCCTGGCTAGAGGCTAAATTTTTGTGTCTTCCCCCATCATAGGTTAAATCCGAATGCCCAGTGCAACTGTGTTAGGAGGTGGGGCTTTGGGGAGGTGATTAGATCATTAGGATGGAGCCCTTATGAATGGGATTAGCGCCCTCATAAAAGACCCCAGAAAGCTCCCTTGCCCCTTCTGCCATGTGAGGATTCAGTGAGAAGATGGCCGTGTACATCCAAAAAGAGGGCTTTCACCAAGTCCTGAGTCTGCAGGCACCTGGATCTTGGACTTCCTGGCCTCTGGAACTATGAGAGACCAATTTCTGTTGTTCGTAAGCCATTCATTCTGTTATAGCAGCTGAAACAGACTAAGACATGTGTCCTGGGGATAAGTACCTCATGATGCTTCCCCTGGTGACCACCTTCACTCCCACCCTTCAGTTCCATAAAAGGACTGGAGAAAGTGTGAGGATTCTTTTGTATTTTGTAATCCTCATCACCTACACAGACAACAGGGTGTTTCCATTCATTCAGTTCATAAAAGGACTGGAGAAAGTGTGAGGGTTCTTTTGTATTTCGTAATCCTGATCACCTACACAGACAACAGGGTGTTTCCATTCATTCCTTCACTTCATTTAGTGCCCCACCTGTGTGTGGATGCTGTACCAGGGGACTAGGGGCAGCCTGATGAGCAAATGGGCAACCTGCATTCTATTTATGGGAGGTGCACTGCGTAAATAGCCATGAAAATGAGAAAAACATGTAACAAGAGAATCACATGCAATGGTGGGCCTGAAACAGAGGGACTTGGTTGTGGCCGAAAGTTTCCCGGAGACTGGGTGGTTAGGAAAGGGTTTGCTCAAGAGATATGTGTGTGCTCAGTCACGTCAGGCATGTCTGACTCTCTGCAACCCTATGGACTATAGCCTGCCAGGCTCCTCTGTCCATGGGATTCTCCAGTTAAGAATACTGGAGTGGGTTGCCATGCCCTCCTCCAGGAGATCTTCCTGACCCAGGGATTGAACCCAAGTGTCTTGTGTCTCCCGTATTCTTTACCACTAGTGCCACCTGGGAAGCCCTTGCTCAAGAGATGACTTAATTATAGAAATGAGCCAGCCGTGCAGAGATCTGGGGGAAAACACTCCAGGAAGAAGGAACCACTCTACCATGTCCCAGTCCCTTGAACTTGGCCTGTTCTAGAACAGTGTATCTAGCATGCTCGGGATGAGGGGAAGAAGGTGTGGACATCAAGAAGCAGGCCATGTGAGGAGACAGATTTGTTCTGAGTGCTTTGAAGGTGAATGATGGAGGGGATGGGATTTATATTTGAAGAAGATGGCTGTAGCTGATGGATGGGAATGGTTTGTGTGGAGACACAGTGGAAGCAGGAGGCTGGAAGGCTGTTGCCATGGTCCATGGTCCATGCTCCATGATGGTCTAGAGTCATGGTGGAGGTGGAGAGAAGTGGGTGGTTCAAAATGCTTTTAAAAGGGTAGCATTTGTGTGCTGCTGGATATGATTTGGAAAAGGAAAGTGTGGAAATGACACCTACTTTTTAAATTTGAATGTTTGATACTGGAACTTCAATTCTGTGCTATTGATGTGTTTATTTTTCCCTATGCTGTCTTGGTTCCTACCCGCAGGCTCTCTAGTTTCAGTGAGCAAGGGCCACTCTTCCCTTGTAAGGCACAGGCTTCTCGTTGCAATGCTTCTCTTGTTCCAGAACATAGGCTCTAGGCACGTGGGCTTCAGTAGCTGCGCCACACGGGCTCAGTAGTTGTAGTGCGTGGTCTCAGTTGCTCCAAAGCATGTGGAATCTTAGCTCCCCAACCAGGGATCGAACCATGTCCCCTGCCTTGGCAGGCAGATTCTTAACCACTGGACCACCAGGGAAGTCCAATACCTACATTTTTGTTTCAAGATCCTGATGACTCATATCATTTACAGAAATGGTGGGGAGGGGGCTGCTGCTGTGAAGTCGCTTCAGTCGTGTCCGACTCTGTGTGACCCCAGAGACAGCAGCCCACTAGGATCCTCCGTCCCTGGGATTCTCCAGGCAAGAGTACTGGAGTGGGGTGACATTGCCTTCTCCAGTGCATGAAAGGGAAAAGTGAAAGTGAAGTTGCTCAGTCGTGTCCGACTCCTAGTGACCCCACGGACTGCAGCCCACCAGGCTCCTCCGTCCATGGGATTCATCAGGCAAGAGTACTGGAGTGGGGTGCCATTGCCTTCTCCAGGGAGGGGGCTGATATACCACCAAAAAGGAGTTCAGTTGTGGTCATCTTAAAGTTGCAATTCCCATTACACCTGTAAGGGGGAATATAAAATAGAGTTACAAACTGAGACATCATCAGGATTAGACGGGCTAGGAATGCAAGGCCTGAAAGTAGGAGAGAAGAGTCCCTGGATTGACCTGAGGATTGGCCAACACTTCTAGATCCTCAGAAAGAGGAGCGAGCAATGGAGACAGGGAGGGTCTGTGAAGGAGGAGGAGGCAAGAGAAGGAGGTGTTGGCAGGAGGGAGCCATAAGTTGTGTACGGAGTATCTTCCAAGAGATGGGGATGAGGGTGATCCCTGACCCCGGGAACATGGAGGTCATAGGTGACCTTTTCCTTTTCAGTGGAACACTGAGAGCAGAAGCACGAGTAGAGTGGGTCAAAGCCAACCAGCCTGTTGACGCGGGAGCTACACTCAACTTTCAAGAACTATTGTTGTGAATGTGTGTGTACATGTTCACTTGCTTTAGTCATGTCCAACTCTGTGACCCCATGGACCGCAGCCCACCAGACTCCTCTGTCCATTGGATTTTCCATGCAAGAATACTGGAGTGGGTTGCTAGTTTCCTCTTCCAGGGGATGTTCCCAACCCAGGGATTGAACTCACGTCTCCTGCATTGCAGGCAGATTCTTTACGGCAGAGTCATCAATGAAGTGTGAATAAAAACAAGACCGGGACCTGACCGTGGCTCAGATCATGAACTCCTTATTGCCAAATTCAGACTTAAATTGAAGAAAGTAGGNTTCTCTTTATTATGGAATTTCCTCCCTGTAGGCGGGGTTGTATCAGTGGCTTGTCGAGGTTTCTTGGTTAGGAAGGCTTGTTTTGGAGTTCTGGTGTGTGGAGCTGGATTTCTTCTCTCTTGAGCGTGGAGTATCTCTTCACGGCTGCCCCAGCAAAGCACAGCCTCCGTCCATTCATCTTTTGATAGCTACTCATGTTGCTTCCATATCCTGGCCATTATAAATAATGCTGCCATGAATGTTGAGATGCACGTATTGGTGTTTTTACTTTCTTCAGATATATACTCAGGAGTGGAACTGCTGTTTCATATTGTAGTTCTCTTTTTAGTTATTTTCCACAGTGACTGCACCAATTTACATTCCCACCAACAGTGCACAAGGGTTCCCTTTTCGCCCCATCTTCGCCAACATTTGTTATGTGTAGCCTTTTTGATGAAAGCTGTTCTGACAGGTGTGAGATGATATTCTAATTTTGATTTGCGTTTCCCTGATGACTAGTGATGTTGATCTTCTTTTCATGTGTCTTTTGGCCATCTGCATTTACTCTTTGGGCAAGTGTCTGATCAGTTCTTCTGCCCATTTTTTAATTGGGTTCTTTGCTTTTTGATGTTGAATTGTATGAGGTGTTTGTATATGTTGGATATTAACCTCTTATTGGTTATATCATTAGAATGTTTCTTCCCATCAGTAGGTTGTCTTTTTGTTTTGCTGATGGTTTTCTTTGCTGTGCAAAAGCTTTTAAGTTTAATTAGATCTCATTTGTTTACTTCTTATTGCATTTAAACTTCAGGAGACAGATAAAAAAATATTGCTACAATATATATCAAAGAGTGTTCTGCCTGTTTTCCTTTAGCAGTTTTTTGATTTCTGGTGTTACATTTAGGTCTTTAATCCATTTTGAGTTTATTTTTGTATTTAAACAATATACNATCTCATTTGTTTACTTCTTATTGCATTTAAACTTCAGGAGACAGATAAAAAAATATTGCTACAATATATATCAAAGAGTGTTCTGCCTGTTTTCCTTTAGCAGTTTTTTGATTTCTGGTGTTACATTTAGGTCTTTAATCCATTTTGAGTTTATTTTTGTATTTAAACAATATACAAAATATATATTGGAGAGTGTTCTAATTTCATTCTTTTACATGTAGCTGTCCAGTTTTCTCAGCACCACTTATTGATAAGTCTGTCTTTTCTCCATTGTATATCTCTGCTCCTTTGTGAGGTTAGCTGACCATAAGTGCATGGATTTATTGCAGGTTTTTCACTGTCTTCCACTGATCTATATCGAGACTTCCTTTGCTTGCTCTCTCTCCCCTTCCGCTGGGATTCATCCCCAGGTTCCTCATCTCGGTCCCCTTCTTTGATGCTGCTGGCTCTCCTCAAGGCTATCTTGGGTGTCCATTACATCTGTGGGTGAAAACCAGACTGGCTGATCCAGGGGGATGTGCACTGTGAACACCTCTGTACATGCAAAACCCTTTCCTCCCCAAACTCTCCTCCCAGAACAGGAAGACCAAGTCCATGGACAGGGAGATTCAACTGACAGGTTCAATTTTAGGAAGCATGGTCCGGAAGCAGATGCTTGGCCCCTCCCACCTGCACAAAGTCCTACACAAGTGGAGTGGGGTGCCAACATCTACACTGGGGCCTAACCCTGACCCACCCCCCCCACCACCACCACGTCATTCTCAGAGGGAAGCTCTGCTGACTTAGCAGGAATAATATCCAGAGTTGGAACTGTGAGGGGACTGCCCAGAGGGGCTGTAGTTCTTCAGAGACTTTTATAGAACTTACTTCTTGGAAGGAAAGCCAGACAAAGTATTAAAAAGCAGAGACATCACCTTGCTGAAAAAGTTCTATATAGTCAAAGCTATGGTTTTTCCCGTGGTCATGTATGGATGTGAGGGTTGGACCATTAAGAAGGCTGAGCACTGAAGAATTCATGCTTTTAGGTGGTGGTGCCAGAGAAGACTCTTGAGAGTCCCTTGGACTGCAAGGAGATCAAATCAGTCAACCCTAAAGGAAGTCAATCCTGAATATTCATTGGAAGGACTGATGCTGAAGCTGAAGCTCCAGTACTTTGGCCACCTGATGTGAAGAGTTGACTCGTTGGAAAAGACCTTGATGCTACAAAAGATTGAAGACAAAAGAAGAGGGTGGCCGAGGATTCAATGGTTGGATGTCAGCATGGACTCAATGGACATGAGTTTGAGCAAACTGGGAGATATTGAAGGACAAGAAAGCCTGATGTGCTGCAGTCCAGGGGGTCACAGAGTCGGACATGACTTAGCGACTGCACAAACAATAGAACCAGTTTAATTTCAGCCCCTCTTTTCACCAGTGTGGATTGTGTCTGTGAAATTGGAACATCAGCATCTCTGGGAGCAAAGATGAGGGCTCTGTTTCCAGGCCATTTCCTCTGATGCATCTTTTGAGCTATGGCTCACTCTGCTGTGGGTAACTCAGTAGTGTCAGCACATGCCCTCTCCACTTCCAGAAGTATATCAAAATCTAATCTGCCACCGGGTACCAGCTCTGTCGTGGAATTACTCCATTTTCAATTCCAATTCATAGCATTCTCAGTGGAACTATGGGAAGGAGGCAACCCAGAAACCCTGAAGCCAGAAAGTACATTTGTCCACTAGATGAAATACACAAGGTCAATTTACCTCTGGCAAAATTTTAAACCAGATAATTCCTACAAATAGACAATATGGATAATCTTATAAAACAGAAATAGTTTTCCATTGGTTGAATATAAGCAACAGTATTTCTTTTTTTATATAATTTTATTTATTTATTTTCGGCTGTGCTGGATCTTCCTCGCTACATGAGCTTTTCTCTAGTTGCAGCAAGCAGGGACTACTCCCACTTGCAGTGTGCAGGCTTCCTCTTCTTGCAGAACACAGGCTCTAGACATGTGGCTAGAGCTCTGGGGATGTGGGCTTCAGCAGCTGCGGCTCTCAGACTCCAGAGCACAGGCTCAGTAGTTGTGGTGCAAGGGGCTAAGTTGCTCCACAGCACGTGGGATCTTCCCAGATCAGGGATTGAAGCCATGTCTTCTGCATTGGCAGGTGGATTTTTTTACCACTGAGCCAACCGGAACAGTACCTCTAAAAAGCAGATTTGCCAATTTGGAGAGGTCTCCAAGACAGAATTTTAACCTAGGTTAAAGAGTAAGTGATTCTTCATTTTCTAGGGGTGTTTGAAAGAATATTATTCATCCATTAGGTAGAATTGGTTTTTCCTCCCTCCCCTGTCTGTGGATATTATTGATCATTTTATGAGCTCGGAAAGCTGCAACTGAAGTCAACAGTCTCAGTGGCACTGAGTAAGTGTCCCTTAAAAGGTGCTGAAAGGGTTAATCCCTTGATCTTCTGAGTTGGAAAAAACTAGGTTCAAGGGGCTGAACAGGATGCACAAAAATATAAGACGTGAGTCACTGGTTCCGGGAACTTTATGTTCTCAATGAAAATCCATCTGAGTAGCCACCTCTAATGAAGCATCTTTAGATGAATTGGATCGCTTCATAAATCCAAAGGATAAATTAAATAAATGAACTGTGTGAGGCCAGTTGATTTGTTGTTCACTTTTCTTCTGGAAAGGCTAGACTACAGATTTATTACTGCATTTCTGAAGCCACTTGATTTAGTGCTGACATCTTTTGGAGCTTTTGATATCTGCCACAATGATTGAGACCTTGGAAGGTATGCAAATGTGTTTTCCACAATATATTTACGTCCCCTGCCCCCAAAACATAAACATGCTGCCGAGAATGTTACTTAAAATAAGAAACAAAAGTTGCTTTTTTTTTTTTTTTCCCTATAATGCACCACTTGGACTGCAAGGAGATGAAACCACTCAATCCTAAAGGAAAGCCCTGAATATTCACTGGAAAGACTTATCCAATATTTTGGATACCTGATATGAAGAGCTGACTCACTGGACAAATCTCTGATGCTGGGAAAGATTGAGGGCAGGAGGAGAAGGGGATGACAGAGGGCATCACTGACTCAATGGACATGAGTTTGAGCAAGCTCCAAGAGATCGTGAAGGACAGAGAGCCTGGCATGCTGCAGTCCATGGAGCTGCAGAGTCGGACACCACTTAGTGACTGAACAACAGCAACAACGTACCTCGTACAGAGCAGCTGCGGACTACCGCTGCTCGGCTTGCGCTTTATTACTCGGGGGGCTGGGGTCATGGAAGGCGGGACACACCGGCTAGGGAACTGGCCTCAAAACTACCAAAGCACGTGTGTGCTCACTGGTTCGCGTTTCATAACAGCATAAAGTGGACACAGTCTAACCTTTATTTCAGCCACTGTGAGGGGGAAAAGAACACCACGGCTCCGGGAAGAGTGGATTTTATGTGTCAGTTTGACTGGATCACGCAATGCCTGGTTAAATGTTATTTCTGGACGTGTCCATGAAGATGTTTCCAGAAGAGATTCACATCTGCCTTGAATAGCTGACCCCTGGCTTGGGGAACGTGACAAGTTCTGTTCTGCTCTGCACTTAGCACAGCCCTGGACTGTAAATCTGGAGTAAAGGGACGTTCCTTCCTGTCACCATGGTTGTGACTCCGAGGGGACCCTTAGTTGCTCCAGAAGGCCTCATGTATATGCACACGTGCTAAGGCGCTTCAGTCCTGACTCTCTGTGACCGCATGGACTCTAGCCAGTCAGGCTCCTCTGTCCATGGGATTCTCCAGATAAGAATACTGCGGTGGGTTGCCATGCCCTCCTCCAGGGGATCTTCCCAACCCAGGGATCCAATCTATGTCTCTTAAGTCTCACCGGCAGGCAGGTTCTTTACCACTAGCGCCACCTGGGAAGCCCAGAAGGCCTTGTGCCAACATCTAAATCCCAAGGTCACTTCCTCGTCTCTCTGCCCAAGCAGTTCACAGTTACTCCCGTGAAGAGGCGCTTTGCTGTATGCAACCAAGACATAAATGGATGCATGATATAAAAATACTACTAAATTAGAGCCTGTGCTCCAAAGACAATCCCAGGAGAGTGTTGGCAAGTGCAGGGCCATAGCAGCTGCATATTTACCTAGGGTGGGTCTGGGGAAGGTCTCACCGAGGGATTGGGCTTTGGGGATATGTTTGAAATGGGAGAAAGGGAGGCTGCCATTGAGGAAACAACCAGGTACATTTCCTGGCATCCCTGGGAGCCTGGCATCTCTGAACGCCCTCCTGTCTCCTGAGTACACAGTTCTTAGCATCCAGGAGAGACTGGCCAGACTCCAGGGACCAGATGTTTCCAACACCAGCAACACTGGGATTTTCATTCTTTGGGGCTGGTTCCCAAGCCTCAGGAAGCTCATTTTATAGCATCTTCTTTTGACAGATATTTTACTGATCATCCACCAGGAGCCAGGCACTGACACAGAGGAGTGGGGAGGGGGATACTCAGGGTCCCGTGGCCTCTTGTGTGGTGACTCAGTGTGACAACTGCTATGGGAAGAGCCCCTGGAGGAGGGCATGGCAGCCCACTCCAGTATTCTTGCCTGGAGAATCCCAAGGACAGAGGAGCCTGGTGGGTTACAGTCCATGAAGAGGCTAAGAGTCAGACACAACAAGAGCTGGACACGACTTAAACCATACATTTACAAGTTACGTTTGGGCCACCCGGAGAGCCTACTGAAAAGCTTTTGTTTTAATCTATATGACACGCCCACCGTCCACATGCTGACAGCTCTGTCCCTGCATCCCAGGCCACTGCTCTGGCCCCATCCTCTCTGGCCTCAGCATCTCCGGTCTCCCAGTAAACAGCTGCAGCTCCAGACCACATCCCTGCACAGATGTGAGAGAGAAACAGGTGTATTTGGCCTTTGTACTGTTTCTGGCACAAGAGCTGCTAAAACCCTGGCAAGTTCCAGATGGGGTAAGAGGAGCAGCTATTGTTATTCAGAACAAGCCCTACTTCAAACTTCGTGCTAATAAAGTGACTCTTCAAGGTTTGGGGCTGGAGGTTTGCCAGAGGAATGAACCTTGAGATTCAAGACTGGAGCTTTCAGGACGTCCCTGGTGGTTCAGTGTTAAGACTCCACAATTCCAGTGCAGGGAACGGGGCGGCGCAAGTTCAATCCCTGGTCCGGTCAAGTAACTAATGTGTCCCCTGGGATGCAGCAAAAAAAAAAAGATTGGAGCTTTCAACTTCATCCCCACACTGCCAGGGAGAGGAGGGGGTGGAGGTTGCATTCAGTCACCAATAGTCAGTGATTTAATCAAACATGGAGCGTCTGTAAAACCCTAACAACAGGTTTTGGAGGCTGTCAGGTTGGAGAACACACCAAGGGAAGGGTGAGGTTCAAGAGAAGGCAGGAGAGATCTGTGTGCCCCCTCCCATGCCTCCCCTCACCACTCTACATACCCCCTCTCCAGGAATCTCTTCCATCTGGTTGTGAGTTGTATCCTTTTATAGGAAACTGGCAAATATATGGAAACTCTTTTCCTGAGATCTGTGAGTCAGTCTAGCACTCTGTCAACCCTGAGGAGGCAGTCGTGGGAACCCCTGATTGATGGCTAGTATGTCGGAAGCGCAGCAGGCCTGTGACTCGTCCCTGGAGTCTTAACTGGAGGCAGTCGTGTGGAGTTGAGCCCTGACCTTGAGGGCTGTGACTGTAGTTCCAGGGAGATAGTGATGGGATTGAAGTGAACTCTAGGATGCCCAGACTGTCCAGAAAGTTGGAGCATACATTGCTTGCTGCAGTCGCTCAGTCGTGTCCAACTCTTTGCAACCCCATGGACTGTAGCCCACCAGGCTCCTCTGTCCATGGGATTCTCCTGGACAGATGCTGGACTAGGCTACTGTTTCCCTCTACAGGGAAACTTCCCAGCCCAGGATCCCCATCTCCTGCACTGGCAGGCAGATTCTTTACCCTGAGCCACCAGGAAGTCATCGTGTCCATAGGGCGAGAGTAACACGGATGACGCCCTTCTGTGCATCTCTTCCATCGCTGCATTTAGAGACAGCAAGTTGGGAGCTTGAAACTGGCCGTGGTGGGAGTATCGACACCACAGATTTCAGGGACCTCTACACATCAGAGCTTTCAATAGCCCCAGAGAGCCAGCTGTTAGACATCTTCCAGCACAACTATGGAGAAAGAGGGTGATGCTGTCCCCTTGGCAGACAGAAAGGAGGAAAGGACAGCAAACTCAGGTCGATTTGTGGACTTCATGGTGAGACAATGAGGCCTTTTTTTTTTCCTGTCGACTTCCACTTTTCTCTGAAGTCAGCTGCTTGCATGAAGAAGCCGAACAGGACAGAAGCCTAGTGCCATAGATCCAAACCAGCTAGACTTAGAAACTGAAGTGCTGGGAGGTGCAGAACAGAGCAAGGAGATGCAAGGCCCGCGGGGATGGAAAAATAGGAACAGCTGAGACGGCAGGGGAGGAGGCGTGCCACCTGGGCAGGGCGGAAAGGCGGAGAGGCGGATTTGCGCATGGGCGTTCAGAGCGCTGCATTTTGACAGGATTCGATGCGCAGGCCCTGCGCTGCAGACAGTGGCAACGGAGATAGGCTTGGTTGTTGTCCTGCATTCCGGTGAGGAAGACAAGCACCCCGGGAAGAAACCATTACAGCGTTGCGAGGAGCACTCTAAGACAGGGGTTCCGAAGCTTTTGGCACCAGGGACTGGTTTCATGGAAGACAATTTTCCCACGGGATGGGGGGGGCGCGAATAGGGGTGGTAGTGAGCGGTTTAGGGGGTAATGTGAGCAGATGAGGAGCGATGGAAAGGGACTAACAGGCCACAGACCAGGAGTTGGCGACCCCGGCTCTAGAGGAAATAAAAAAAAATGCTGATGCCAGGTCACGGGGGGTTACTAGGGTGATGCTCGTCAAAGGAACTGGCAGCCCTTTGTATGGTGCTTTTGTTTTGTTACCAGTCTGGATTCTTGGACTCTCTATAAGAGTTCTCTTCTCCGGGGGATCTTCCCAACCCAGGGATTGAACCCAGGTCTCCCACATTGCCTTAGACTGTTTTAATCAATAGAAATTGGTAAGTGAGACCTAGAGGAATTCAGGCAAGGCTTTATTGAGGCTCAGGGCTACAGTACAAGGTAGCAAAACAAGTAACAGGTGCCCTTTCTTGCTCCCTGAGTGGGGGTGGGCTAGTCCCTTAAACGAGGTGAGGGTGGCTGTGGCTCAGTGGGTTCAGCTGAAGGGGTGGCTGAGATGGTCTGCCCGCCCCCTTGGTGGTGCTGTGTGCAGGGGGCCATGCCCAGGATCCTGCTTTTGCTCAGAGCTGGCAGTTAGTTTGTGGCCGTTTTGTATCTTATGGTTGTAACTGCCCTGACTCTGCTAAATTATTTTTAGTTCCTTATACTTTCTTTGTATTCTGTTGCTCAAGGAAATGAGTGTTTGTCCAGGTGCAAGCATTTCAATTAGGGCTTCTCTGGTGGCTCAGCATTAAAGAATCCACCTGTTAATGCCAGAGGTGTGGATTTGATCCCTGGGTTGGGAAGATCCCCTGAAGAAGGAAATGGCAACCCACTCCAGTATTCTTGCCTGGAGAATCCCACGGACAGAGGAGCCTGGTGGGCTGCGGTGCATGGGGTCGCAAAGAGTCAGACACGACTGAGCGACTGATAACTTCACTTCAGAGAAAACAGCAGCAGAGCCAAGAGACCGCCAGTGTCACCAGCCCTAGGGCCTCCAAGTAGGAAAGGCTGGGCAGGTGACTGCATGGACTGCAGCCCGCCAGGCTCCTCCATCCATGGCATTTCCCAGGCAAGAATACTGGAGTGGGTTGCTGTTTCTTTCTCCAGGGGATCTTCCTGACCCAGGAATCACCTGGGTCTCCTGCATTGCAGGCAGATTCTTTACCACTGAGTCCCAGGGAAGCCCCAAGCAGTCAAAGCATTTGCATTTTACCTTTATTTCTAAGTGGAATTTTGTTTTTAATTGTACAACTTTTAAAAGAACACTTATCTGGCTGCCTTGGGTCTTAGTCGGAGTGCATGGGATCGTCGTTGCCTTGCGCAGAATCTCCTGTTCGGACACATGCACTGTCTAGGTGCGACAGGCAGGCTCAGTGGCTCTGTGGAATGTGGGATCTCAGTTATCCGACCAGGAATCAGTCCTGCACCTCCTGCCTTGCAGAGTGGATTCTCAACCACTGGACCCCCAGGAAAGTCCCCGGAATTGTTTTAAAAGAGGGGAGGGGCAGGAAGGTGGGTGAGGACCGCACACGGAAGGCGTCTCCTTGATTTTGGTGAGACTAGACCAGCCGGTGTCAAGTCACAGATGCCCAGTGGACACCTGCTGAAAGGATAAAGCCAGACCTGCAGGTCACGCAGCACTGCTGGCACTGGACGCCAGCCCCTTCCTGTCCCGTTCCCATTCTTCATGGACCTGTTACTCTAATCATCTATTCACTGTGTACCAGATGATCGTTTTCTTCTAATTTGTTTATTACTTTTTTTCTTGATTTACATGGTTACATTAGAGTTTTGCACATGGGAGCCTACAGGGGCATCTTTGTTTATTACTTTATAACCTAAAATACAGGCAGTAAAGCTCTTAACCCAGTTTTATCTTAATGCTAAAATTTTATTATCTTCTAATTCTTGAGCTCTGAGCACTGTGGAAAAACAATCCTTGAGGAACAAGTGTTATAAATTATTAATAACTGTTAAATTAGCATGGAGTTCAGTTCTCCCTAAGCTTGTTTCATAACTGTGGAGCAGGGAGAGGCCCTCATGGGTCTCCCTCTCATACAAAGCTGAACACCTCATTAACATAACAAAAGACACCTTCTCTCTCAAGGCTCAGTGGGGGAGCTCTGTGCTCCCAGGAACAAGACCAATTATTTACCTCTTAGAAATCACAACATCACCCTTCCTTCTAGGATAGTGAGGATTTGATGAGTTGGTACATGATTTGCACACATTGTAAGAGTGTTTAGTGGCCTTGTTGCAGTGATTAGCTGTGTGGGTCTTGGTTTCCTCATCTGTGACTTAGAGCTGTTGTAAGTAGCAAATGAGATACTGAACAGCAAGGACTGTTGTTGCTGTTCAGCATTAAGTCGTGTCCTACTCTTCGTGACCCCATGGACTGCAGCACACCAGGCNAATAATAAAATATAAATAGTTATTTCTTTCATCGGGGTCTTGTAATTTTCAAAGTACAGATCTTTTGTCTCCTTAGGTATATTTATTTTGATGCGATGGTAAATGGGATTGTTTCTTTAATTTCTCTTTCTGATCTTTCACTGTTAGTGTATAGAAAGGCAAGAGGTTTCTGTGTAGTAACTTTGTATCCTGTAAGTTTACCAGATTCATTGATGAGCCCCGGGAGTTTCCTGGTAGCATCTTTAGGATTTTCTACGTATTAGGATTTTTCTGTGTATAGTATCATGTCATCTGCAAACAGAGACATTTTTACTTCTTTTCCCACTGGAATTCCTTTTATTTCTTTTTCATCTCCGATTGCTGTGGCTAGGACTTCCAAAACTGCGTGTTTTTTTTAAAAAATATTTGGCCTCGTTGGGTCTTGGTTGCAGCATGCAGGATCTTTCCTTGCAGCAAGTGGGCTCCAGAGCACACAGGCTCAGTAATTGCTGCTCTGTGGGCTTAGTTGCTCCCTGGCATGTGGGAATCTTTGCTTCCAACCTGGGATCAAACCCACATCCCCTGATTGCAAGGTGGATTCTTAACCACTGGACCACCAGGGATGTTCCCAAAACTATGTTGAATAAAGGTGGAAAGCTTGTCATTAGTCTCCAGCAGACTCTTGGTGTGGCTGTACCGCAGACCCAGTCCCTCCTTCTTATAGCTTTTCCGGCCCTGAGCTTCTCTCCTGGCTCCTCCAGCCCTCAGGCCCTTGTCTTCCAGCTGCGCCCCGCCCCCCAGCCTGGTTTTCTGTTTTCCCGGCTGCTCTGTTTCTAGCTGATTGCAGCTGGCATACAGCCAGAAGCCTCATCCGCCAAGGGCGGAAGTCTTCTAGAGCGAACGTCTAGGGCTCCCCTTAGAGAATTTGAACCGACCCAGCATCTTGCCATTTGTATGGACCTTCCTCATTCTTAGTACAATACTATATTTGATCCCAGAGCCGACAAGTGCTTCCCATTCTCAGTGAAGTTCTCATCTCTGGAAACTGGCCCTCTCCGAGTTTCCTGAGCCCTGCCTCCCAATTACAAAAGTTGGGAAATCATGTATCGAGTCCCAGAGAAAGCTAGAACTCCTGTCTGTACCCACAACTCATCCATTCACACTCTATTGCTTTCAAATTGGACTTGATCATTTGGGTCTCAAGCCAGATGGTACAAGAATGATCTTTCGCCCACGGGACAGTCATTGTCCGTTGTTAGATTCTTTCAGAGGGTGATTTAGTGATGTGTCTGCTGCTGCTGCTTCTCAGTCACTCAGTCATGTCTGGCTCTTTGTGACCCCAAGACTGCAGTCTTCCAGGCTCCTCTGTCCATGGGATTTTCCCAGCGAGAAGACTGGAGAACCACCAGGGGAGCCCAGTAATGTGTCAGGCCCTCTTAAAAGCCCTTAGAATTTTTCATTCCTCTCCTAGGAATTTATCCTAAAGACATCAACAGATGTGCACCCAAATTTGTGTGCAAGAATATCATTCAGACTTTCTATACTGAAGATCTTGGAAACAGCCTACTTTTCCAAAAATAGGGCTAAATAAAATATGGTGCACCCAGTAGCGAAATATTATGTAACTATTAAGTCATTTCTCACACAATATTTTTAAAATAAGAGAAATTCCAAAACTTTTAAGAATTTTTTAAAAATAAAAGCATACAAGTGAAAATTGGGCTATAACATTTTTTGTTACATTCCAGTTTTGTACAAAGAAGTAAAAATTTGCATGTAGGCATGCTTATGACAGAACCAAAACAGTATTTATTAACAGTATTTATCTCTGGTTGGTGGCAGAATTTAAAAAATGCATGTTTCTGTATTTTCTAAGTATCTAACAATCAATGTGTTACTTTCCTAATCAGAGAAACAATTATTTTTTTCATTCAAAGAGATTAAGCCACAAAAAGGCAAAAGCACTCAAAATCGCCAAAGTCTTTGCCTTTTTTTTCTTAACTGTTTGACCTCATCTATTCTCAGTAATATAGATAAAAGAGGGGCTAACGTTTATCATGCTAAGAATCCAACTCCACTCCTTATCTCTGGAAGGTATATATTTTTCCCATTTTAAAATTAAGGAAACAAAGTCACAGTGAAAAAGGTGGGAAAACCAAGACGTGAGGGAATCTGTTTGTTCCAAAGGCAAGTTCTCCTCACTTCTGTGCGATTTCTTCTTGTGACAATTTTAAAAGATTCTTTTTTGGGTCGCACTGAACGGCATGTGAGATTTTAGTTCCCTGACCAGGGACCAAACCCAGGCCCCCTTTAGTGGACGCACAGTCATAACCGCTGGGCTGCCAGGGAAGTCCCGTCTTGTGATAATTTTAAGTTGCATCTTATTCTGTATGTTAGCAACCTGATTTTATCAGAATAAACTTCCCCTTTGGTTAACAAAGATATTCTGCTTTTCATAAATCCTCGTCCTAGTTAACTTTCTCTAGCTAAGATGCTGCATCGTGTGCTGTGCTAAGTCGCTTCAGTCGTGTCCGACTCTTGATGACCCCATGGACTGTAGCCCACCAGGCTCCTCTGTCTATGAGGGTTCTCCAGGCAAGAATACTGGAGTGGGTTGCCGTGCCCTCCTCCAGGGGATCTTCCTGACCCAGGATCGAAGCCGCGTCTCTTACATCTCCTGCATTGGCAGGTGGTTTCTCACCGCTAGGACCGCCTGGGAAGCCCAAGATTTTGGCTAACTAGCATCAATTCTCTGAATACTCATATTAGAAATTCAGCCTGATTGGTCTGAATAAAACAGGAAAGCTGTTCAAGCAGCCTGCCTGCAGCAGTTTTGCACATGACTTCTTGCTTTGGCAAGTCATCATCGTCAACAAATATCGACACACGCAATCTCAGAGAAGTTACAGTATCCTGTGATAAGGTGAAAGCAGATTGTCATCTCCACAGTGTCTCATAGGAAATGCTTATGGCTAGTGGTGACAGTACCCTCCTGTCCGGGTAAAGGCCAGCTGACAGGTTGTTGGAAGCCCCCTGGGGCCCCGAGGGGTGGAGGGGCTGACCAAGCTTCAGATGCTCTTAGGTGTGACCCACTATCCACATGTTGTGAAAATTGCCTTTCACAAACTGTGGCACCTAAATTTCAGATATGGCTGGGAATTATGTCACATAAGTCATTTTGCCATTTGTGTGCACCTGTGGGTTCCCTCCCTCTGTGGTTTCCCTGCCTCTGCGACACAATGCCCACTGTGTTCCGCTAATCTGTTGTCATAAAACCAGGAGGGCCTGAGCATACGTGCGCGAGCTGGGCAAAGTCCAACTACTATCCCTCAGGCTTTATGATAAGGGGACAGGAAGTCCGAGACATTAAGCAATTTGCCCAAGGTTGCGCAGCTTTGAGTGCACCCTCCTGCCCAGGACTGAACTGTTGCATAAACAGTTTCCTGCTGCTGTACACATGGCTTCTAAGCGCTTTTCCTATGGCCGGTCCACACTGAAAGGTGCCCTAAATGTGAGCTCCATCTTGAACTTCAAAGAGTTAATCTGAAAAAGTGAAATATCCCAGTCATAATTTTTCACACTGACTATATATTTAAAGGGACTTCCCAGGTGGTGCTAGTGGTAAAGAACCTGCCTCTCAATGCAGGAAACGTAAGAACCACGGGTTCTATCCCTGGGTGGGGAAGATCCCCTGGAAGAGGGCATGCCCACTCCAGTACTCTNAGAGTTAATCTGAAAAAGTGAAATATCCCAGTCATAATTTTTCACACTGACTATATATTTAAAGGGACTTCCCAGGTGGTGCTAGTGGTAAAGAACCTGCCTCTCAATGCAGGAAACGTAAGAACCACGGGTTCTATCCCTGGGTGGGGAAGATCCCCTGGAAGAGGGCATGCCCACTCCAGTACTCTTGCCTGGGAAATTCCATGGACAGAGGAGCCTGCAGGGGCAACAGTCCATGGGATCACAAAGAGTTGGACACGACTGAAATGACTTAGCACGTGCATATTTAAATGAATTATTTTGGAACTCTGAGTGAAATAAAATATATCATCAAAACTCATTTTACTTTTGTTTTTACCTTTTGAAAACTTGCTTACTGGAAAACAATTTATATTTTATGTTGTGGTATAGTGGATTTACAATGTTGTGTGAGTTTCAGGTGTATAGTGAGATAATTTGGTTATACAAAATGTGTATATTCATTCCTTTGGGGATTATTTTCCCATGTAGCTCATTACAGAGTATTGAGTAGAGTGCCCTGTCCTATACAGTAGGTCCTTGTTGTGGAAAATCTGAAGTTGCAAAAGTGATGCACACTCTGTTTCTAGGGATTCAGGTTGGAGGAACCTGTTTCTTCATCTGTAGAATGCTATCAGTCAGTTCAATCATTCAGTCGTGTCTGACTCTTTGCCACCCCATGGACGGCAGCACGCAGGGCTTCCCTGTCCATCACCACTATAAAGGGCTCTAAGCAATGCAAACACAGGTAAAGTGACCAAGTCAGAGAATGTTCTTGAAATGTTTGCTTTCCTCCTACTGACCGCCCCACCCCACTTTCTCCCACCAGAACAGCCAGGTCTCCTGATTCCCACATGCACACATGTCCAGAAACGCTAAAAGAACCACTGTTTCTCCACTTCCATCCAGACTCCTCTTTAGCAGAGGCAGTTTTAAAGTCAAGTGTTATTAGAAATCTTATAATATACAGTTTGTAAATGGCAAGTCAGAAATTGGAAGCTCAGGCCAGGATCCTGAGACTGCCTGTCCGAAAGCAGAGGCATCAGAGAATGCACTCATTCATAAGCTCGCGGGAGACACGGGGTAAAAAAGAAACTAACGTGCCGACAAGAAGTGCACACAAGGTTAATTCGTTGCCACTGAAGCTTGCTGAGCATGGTCTGGCTGTGACGTAAGTTATTCATGCATTCCCCACAGCACCCTTATGTTGAAGGCTGATGTCAGGATAGGATCCCGTCTTCCTCTTCGGCCCCCCGGAGCTGAGCAGCAGTGTACAGGGTTGACACACCATCCGTCCTAAAATCCACTCTGTCCTCCAAGGGGGCCCACAGTGCAAGGCTGGCCACTGCAACTAGGTTTCCTTGTCCAACTGCCAGACAGATGGATTCATTCAGCAGCCAGCTCGATACTCCTGAGCAAAAAAGTCCTGATAATGTATGGAATTGATTTATGGTGCTCCTCTTGCGTAAATGGCCTTTTGTTGCAGGAACAGAACCATCCTCTAATTGTTCATCTGATGTTTCAGATGTTCTACTCAGGACTAACAAATTCGTGTGCTATAGGGGCCCAGAAGTCATAGTGGTAAAGAGTAAGATGAGAGGCTTGCCTGGTGGTCCAGTGGTTAAGAATCTGCCTGCCAATGCATGGGACATGAGTTCAATCCCTGGTCAGAGAAGATTCCACATGTCACGGAGCAACTAAGCCCATGTGCCACAACTACTGAGCCCTCGTTCCTAGAGCCCATTCTCTGCAACAAAAGAAGCCACCACAGTGAGAAGCCTGTGCTCTGCAATGAAGAGCCAGCACAGCCATAAATAAATACATTTTATGTTTTAAAAAGGAGTAAGATGATAGTGTTGGGGAATGTCCAAGAGGAGATTGCCTGTCCCATCCTTCCGGACGGCTCCTTGCAGACACAGATTGTTGCCTTCTGAGGATGCATGTCTTGGGTTATTGCATCTTCTGACTTTTCACAAGAAGCCGGATTCCCAGATTTGAATGTGGAAATCTCCCAGTTTTTAAATTTAAGTGCTGAATGAACCCTTCCATTGGTCCAGTTCACCTAGACTGTTTATAATCTCTGATCTTATTTGTTTCCCTGTAGCCTTTCACAAGAAGGGACATCACTGTTTCTCCCATATTCTCTTTTGTCCTCTCTTCCACCTCATTCTTTTCAGAGTGTGTAGCATTTATATCAATTATGATCCTCAATCTGAGTCACCAGTTTACAGCTCTGGTATCCCAGACTCTGTGCTCCAGGTTCCTCTTCATTATTGCTTTCTGTGTCTTCTCCTCGTTTCTCAAAGGCCTCCAGACACCTCGAAAGGAAAGGCAGCGTGAACAGGAGTCAGTAATGACTGTCTACCGACTACATGCCTTCAGCTGTAAGACAGCATTTTCTCTCTTTCGAAGCCGGGTCATTGCCAAGATGGCAGGAGTTTAGCAGAGAGAAAGGGAGGAATTCCAGGGTAGAGTCCAGAAGGCCTCGCCTTTGGTATAAGGCGGCGCTAAACAGTTAACGCGCGTCCGACTCGCCTCCTAGCATCTTCCGCCCCTCCTGCTCCCCAGTCCCACGTGCCACCATCTGTGGGAACTCTCTCCCTTTTCCGGGCTTGTTCTGTGGTGAGGGCCCACTGCTCCCTCATGCTCTCAGCCCAGTACTTTGTGTTTGATGACAGGTCCCATGGGTCTGAAGAACCCTCAAGTAACCAGAAGCTTCAAGTAGAATTCAGTGACATCCCTGGCTCTTTTGAGTCTAACAGGTCATTTATTTTTTATTTATTTGTTTCTGTAGTATTGACAAAGTCACAAATTGACTTACTGTCTGTAGAGAGCAGATCCAGACCATTTCTTTACTGACGAAGTCAACATTTGGAGAACTACAAGCTGGAAAAGATACTAAAGCACTTGTGGGGCTTCCCTGGTGGTCCAGTGGCAAAGACTCTGCACTCCTAGTACAGGGGACCTGGGTTCGATCGCTGGTCAGGGAACTATGTTCCGTATGGCACAATGACAAGTTCACAGGGCACAACTAAAGGTCCTGTGTGTCACAGTGAAGACTGGAGGCGCTGTGTGCTACAGCTGAGACCCAGTGCAGTCAAACACATGAATATAAATAAATATTTTTAAAAAGATACTAAGGCACTTTTTAAGGAACTGGAAGAAGACAGCTGTCTTTTCAGGAAATGAACTGAGAAACACTGGGTGAAGCAACGTGAGCTTCTACTCACGCGGAAACCCAGGCATGCAGCAGCTTGTCCGCCATGTCTGTACTCTCTGAGTTCGCACTTGCAACCGTGGCAGGGATCAGACTGGGTTCTGCCACAGAGTGTCTACTGGTAGCAACACAGGAAGAACAATTTCCTGTAAAATACTCCTACTTGGTAGAAGAAACATGATCCAAAGTGTAAAGTTACACTACTGTCCACTGAGATCCAGCAGGCACAGAATCTGTTGTTTAAAAGTTTTTCATATACATACAGCTGATTTTGCTTCCCAGGGGACTCAATGGTAAAGAACCCGCCTGCCAATGCCAGAGATGTGGGTCTGATCCCTGGGTCGGGAAGATCCCCTGGAGAAGGAAATGACAACCCACTCCAGTATTCTCTGGGAAATCCCACAGACAGGAGAGTTTGGCATCCTACAGTCCATGGGGTCGCAAAGAGAAAGACACAACTTAGTCAATAACAGCATTAAGTCTTACTGTATGGCACAAGGAAGTATATTCAATATCCTGTGATAAACCATAAAGGAAAAGAATATAAAAATGAATTATACATACATATAATGGAATCACTTTGCTATACAGTGGAAACCAACACAACATTGCAAATACATCAATAAAAATAAACAAATGCCCTAATAATATAAGTTTTAAAAAAAAGTTTTATCCACCCAATCTTGAAGCCTGTGGAATTTTCTGAGATTTCTGCAGCTAATAATGCCAACATAAAGATTTCAAAATTTTCTGTAGGGAACAGAGGAGCAGCTGGATCCCCACTTTTGAGGACTCAGCAATTCAGAGAGTGTGTTTCATGTCTGCAGGCACACATTTTTGCCTCCCTGTTCTGTGTTGAGCGACATATACTGACTTGCCTTTGGTGTTTGGGGACACTTTTGCTGCCCCACACTTTGGGCTTCATCTAGCACTTGTTGAGTTCTGCCTTAGGGCGCACTGCATGGCCTACATGTTCTGATGCCCAGCATATCTTGACGTCTTGACATTTTGTGTTCTGGGCACTAGTAGCTTCCCATGGTTTGAGTGTCAGTGTATAGCTCACGGTGTGTGATAGTCTCCTGTTTGAGGCATCCCAGGCTCTCTGTGGGCAAACCTCCAAGGGTACAGTGGTTGGGGGCTGTGGCTGCTGTTCTTCTAACTCTACTCCCCAGAGAGGCTGCACTGGAGAAAGGGTTCTACAGAACAACACAATCCTATACCTTAATGTTTAATGATAAAATCTAAATTTCCCTAAAGTGAATGTGGCCCGGTCCCCAGGGGCTCCCTGTTCTTGCCATTGCTTCCCCTCACTCCCATCCTATTCTCACCATAACTCAGGAGCAGGTCTTTGGAAAACCTGCCTCCCAGCCACCGGCAAATGGACAGCAATGGACACCCGGGGCAGAGGGGAGTCATGACCCCTCCCTTTCTGGAATTTTGAAACTGGAAATCAGAAAGACTGAGTGTCTTTCCCAGTGGAGGAAATTGTAACCTAGGACTCTGGTTGGTGGCAGGTGTGTCGTTAGCAGGAAGACAGAGTTGCATTTGGGGAGATGCGGAGCCACCAGGGAGGGCATCCTGTGTCTTGCTGTTTCTGAGGCTCATCTCCCACAGCTGTGACCTAGCAATCTCCCCCCAAACCCCTCTTTGTGCTAAATTTTCTTCTAACTGGGTTCCACCTGTTGCTGTGTTTAGTTGCTCAGTCATGTCCGACTCTTTGCGACCCTATGGACTGTAGCCCACCAGGCTCCTCTGTCTGGGGGATTCTCCAGGCAAAAATGCTGGAGTGGGTTGCCATGCCCTCCTCCAGGGGATCTTCCTAACCCAGGGATTGAACCCGTCTCCCGCATTGCAGGTGGATTCTTTACCATCTGAGCCACCAGGGAAGCTGGGTTCTATCACTTGCAGTGAAATTGTCCTAATGATTATAGTGAAGTTGGGTCACATGCTGCCCATAGGAGCAAGGACAACAGAATTGCATTTGATGTTGGGAGTGTGTTCCAAAAGACCGTTTGTGATTTATGCTGGGTGGTATTTCCAGTTTCCAACCAAGATGGCACAGTGTACCATTACTATAAACAGAGTGTACAACGTATTTGGCCCTACAGATTTTACTCGTGTCAAAGTCGGCAGAGTTTGTCCTCCTCCTTCCGACCCTTCCCTCCTTCCCCTCTTTCTGTTTCCTTCCTGCGTTTCCTCCTTCCTTCCTCTTATAGTTTTGAGAATTTGGAGGTGGGGAGGGGAATTTGGGGCCCTTACTGAAGACATCCAAAAATCCTTTCACATTTCTCCCTTCAAAAAGACTTAGCTTTTTCTTTTTTTGGATGGTGTCAAACAGTTTTCCAAAGTAATGGTGTTAATTACCCCAGCAGTGTGGAGATTTCCAGTTACTCCATATTTTCAGCAACATTTGATAGTGTCAGTCTTTTTCATTTTCGTCATTTTACACCATTATACAGTGAGTAGAGAGTGGCCTCTCATTATAGTCCTACTTTGAATCTTCCCAATGACTAAGGAGACTGAGCACCTTTTCATAAGTTTACGGCCATTTGGATATTATATTTCGTGAAGTGCCTGTTTGAGTCTTTAGCCCATTTTCTTCCTTTATTTCTTGCCCATTTTCCTGTTGCGCTGTCCCTCTTGCTGACTGATGGGTTGAGGTCCGTGGTCTATTCTAAATATCAGGGCTAGTGCAAATATCTTCTCCCACACGTGGTTTTTCTGTTCAATCGCTCAGTACCGTTTGGTGAACAGGAGTTTTTAATTTTAATGAAAGTAAAATGAAAATAGAAATCTCTTGATTGTTTCTCTTATGGCTGCTGCTGCTGCTGCTAAGTCGCTTCAATCGTGTCCGACTCTGTGCGACCCCATAGACGGGGGCCCACTGTCTCTGGGATTCTCCAGGCAAGAACACTGGAGTGGGCTGCCATTTCCTCCTCCAATGCATTAAAGTGAAAAGTGAAAGTGAAGTCACTCAGTCGTGCCCGACTCTTAGCAACCCCATGGACTGCAGCCTACCAGGCTCCTTCGTCCATGGGATTTTCCAGGCAAGAGTACTGGAGTGGGGTGCCATTGCCTTCTCCGCTCTTATGGCTAGTGCTGTTTATACTTTGTTGAAGAAACCTCTGCCCACAAGGTCATGAAGTTATTATCTTTATTTTGTCCTCTAGGAGTTTTATTGCTTTATTGGCCCTGGTCAGCTTGTGCAACCACCGCCTTTTTCTGTTCTAGGTACTATCTTGTGTGTCCACATCCACAGCACCAGATTATCATTCTAACTAGAAACACACTGGGAGTCCGAGGGCAGGCAGTTCCCCAGTGAAATAAGCTGGTATCTGTGGGCTATTGAATTTGTAAAAGGAAAAAAAAACAACAAAACTTAAAACCAGCAAAAACACAGCATTAAACAAGGCAGGGCAATGGTTTTCACCATTTGCTGCACACTAGAATCATCTGAAAGCTTTAAAGTTGTTTTTTGTTTGCTTTAAATTGTATGCCTAGACTACACTGCATACCAGTTACATCAGAATCTTTTGAAGTGACATCCAGGCAGCAATAATTTTTTAATCTCTGGTGAGTGCAAAGGGCAGCCCTTGGGGAACCACTGAATAGAGGTGGTTTATTAGGTTCGTTTCTTTTAAATGATATAAAATCTGAAGTTAGGCGATTCAAGCAAGATGTGGCAGCTTCACTAAGTACTGGGGACCCAGGTCCCACCTTGCCTTCAGCTCTCCTATCTCTGTGAGTGAGGCGTTTGTCCTCAGAGTCATAAAGATAGCAACAAAAGCTCCAGCCAGCCGACTCACATTCCACACAACAGGAAGTAGGAAGAGTCAAAGGTAAAAGCCTTACCTGACAATTTCTGCTTGACTGTCAATGGCAGGAAACTCATCATATTGTCATAGGGTTTGTCAGGGAGATTGGGGAATGTATTAATTTAGTTGGGCACATCGTCATTCCCAATAAAATTGAGGTCCCGTTAGCAATGAAGAATGGAGGACATAGAATAGGCAACTATGTGTTTCTTCCCCAAGAGTTCTTATTAAACAAAACAAGAACTGCTGCCCATTAGAGAGAATTCCTTCATTCCTAGCATCCATTCAGTCTGTAGTGGGAGAAACCTCTATGCCATATAGTCTAATTATAAACCAAAGCATGTTTTCTAGAAAGATTCAGATATATTGTCTCATTTTTACATCTGTCTTATTGAAAAAGAGGTCTTCAACTTAAAGAGATATATTTTTGTTATCAAACCTGACTTGGGTCCATTTGCCCATGTGATAGTAAATCCAATCTACTGATATCAGGTTGTGATGAAGGAAAGTGACAGAGTTTATTGCGGGCGCCAAACAAGGAGTCTAGGCAGCTGGTGCTTAAAAGATCTTAACTCCCTGATGCTTTTAGAGAATAGTTTTTAAAGATGGCGGTGGAACTGACCAATCAATAAACCAGTTGGTTGGTGATGAGATAACCAGCAGTTAACATTATCAACCTTCTGGTTCAACCGGTCTGGGGTGTATGTGCTTTGGAAGCATAGGATTAACTTCTACCCTGTGGGGTTTCAGTATTTGCAAAACAGCTCAAAGGACATGGCTCAGAATATTATCTATAGTCCTTGAGGAGGAAACAAAGGTCCTTGACTCTGTTTAATGGCTAAACTATTACTATTTCATCTTGATTGTTTTCCTTTCTTTCTGCATTTTCTCACTTCTCTGATTAAGATTATTCTTCACAACTCTAGGAAGACCTAGGAGTCTAAAGTTTTCCTACAGACAAGAGGCAGACAGAGGACATTGGGGGTGAGGGAGGGGTCCAAGAAGACCCTAAACGGCCCTGCTTGGTTACATTTCTTTTTTGAGACCTTTTTACTGCATTAGATCCCTGTTAAATGATAAAAATTCAACTGAGTAAATTTAAAGATCAAGTTGGCTTTATGAAATAATTCACGAATTGGACAACATCCTATCTGGCAATATAGGAAGGCATTCAGGTGAGCTGTAGAAACGGGAAGTTTTTAAAGGCACAAATGGGGCAAAAAACATAAATTATTAGCAAAGAATGCATTGTTTCAGGGAAGGTTTCCTAAGGAAATGGAAGGGCCTGTCAGGTGGACTGCCTCACCAGTGCTGACCAGTTAACTCCAAATGGATTGGTTAAAGCTTATACTCCTGAGTGGCTGACATTGCAGTTAGCTTGGGTGTCGAGCCTTACATTGTTGGCTTGGGGTTTAGCGCAGTGACTCCGTTTCAGGCCTGCTGTTTCCTTTTAACAATTCCTGTCTTTGGTTTCCCAGGTGGCTCAGTGACAAAGATAGCGCCTGCCAATGCAGGAGACATGAGTTTGGTCTCTGGGTTGGGAAGATGCCCTGGAATAGGAAATGGCAACCCGCTCCAGTATGCTTGCCTGGAGAATTCCATGGACAGGGGAACCTGGTGGGCTATAGTCCATGGGGTCGCAAAAACAGTGGGACACAACTGAGTGACTAAACAATGACTATCTTCTCTTTCTTTCAGACAGTCAGCTTAGCTGAGTGATGGAATCAAAACTTAAAGCTTCAGTGGCATTCTTGCCCGTTGCTTTGTAGTTCTCACAGGTTTTGTTGATCCTCCGTGTGTATTTGTAGATCTGGCCCTTTTTCTTCTGAGTCTCTGTGATATTTACAAGCCATGACTTCAGGTTTACAGTGTTGAAGCTGGTCACCATCTTCATTCATTTTCTGATGTTCCATTCTCAGGGAGGTCACTGCTTGGTGCTTGGCAGCTGCAAACATGCATTTAAAGGTTCTGAGAGACGATGGGATTGCTACAGTTATTATAAGCAGAAGAATTTCCAGTGTCTGGAGTGCACTTCAGACCCACGGTCCTTAAGACCCAAACTGATCAAAGTCACATAAGTCAAAGAAAGACTCGAATGAAAGTCCCCTTTAAAGCCAAGGGGCTTGCTTGGTGATCTTATGTAACTGAGTTTCAAGCTCCCCAGAAATGCTAATCCAGGTGGAGAAAGTGGTGTTGGTCATGCCGGGAGGATCGAGACATGGACAGAGGAGCCTGGTAGGCTATTGTCCATAGGATGACAGAGAGCCAGACACGACTGAAGTCACTTAGCACCACGCACAGGGGCACCGTTAGGGAACCTCAAGGTCATTGCCTGACCGTGCACGGTGTCTGGACATTCACAGGTTCAAGAAGAGTGATAATCACCACAGACAAAGATAAATCCTGTCAGGGCGCACACCACTTCTTCTCAGGTGACACTGTGAATGGATTCACCCAGGGATTATTGCATTTGCCCTTTCAAGCCACAGTTCAGTTNTCCTGAGTGGCTGACGCTGCAGTTAGCTTGGGTGTCGAGCCTTACATTGTTGGCTTGGGGTTTAGCGCAGTGACTCCGTTTCAGGCCTGCTGTTTCCTTTTAACAATTCCTGTCTTTGGTTTCCCAGGTGGCTCAGTGACAAAGATAGCGCCTGCCAATGCAGGAGACACAAGTTTGGTCCCTGGGTTGGGAAGATGCCCTGGAGTAGGAAATGGCAACCCGCTCCAGTATTCTTGCCTGG
This sequence comes from Neotragus moschatus, assembly GCA_006410615.1. Taxonomy (NCBI): domain Eukaryota; kingdom Metazoa; phylum Chordata; class Mammalia; order Artiodactyla; family Bovidae; genus Neotragus; species Neotragus moschatus. Next base: position 457,643 of record SJYA01001572.1, on the reverse strand, counting down.
AGAATTCCATGGACGGGGGAACCTGGTGGGCTACAGTCCATGGGGTCGCAAAAACAGTGGGACACAACTGAGTGGCTAAACAATGACTATCTTCTCTTTCTTTCAGACAGTCAGCTTAGCTGAGCGATAGAATCAAAACTCAAAGCTTCAGCGGCATTCTTGCCCGTTGCTTTGTAGTTCTCACAGGTTTTGTTGATCCTCCANAACCCGCTCCAGTATTCTTGCCTGGAGAATTCCATGGACGGGGGAACCTGGTGGGCTACAGTCCATGGGGTCGCAAAAACAGTGGGACACAACTGAGTGGCTAAACAATGACTATCTTCTCTTTCTTTCAGACAGTCAGCTTAGCTGAGCGATAGAATCAAAACTCAAAGCTTCAGCGGCATTCTTGCCCGTTGCTTTGTAGTTCTCACAGGTTTTGTTGATCCTCCATGTGTATTTGTAGATCTGGCCCTTTTTCTTCTGAGTCTCTGTGATATTTACAAGCCATGACTTCAGGTTTACAGTGTTGAAGCTGGTCACCGTCTTCATTCATTTTCTGATGTTCCATTCTCAGGGAGGTCACTGCTTGGTGCTTGGCAGCTGCAAACGTGCATTTAAAGGTTCTGAGAGACGATGGGATTGCTATAGTTATTATAAGCAGAAGAATTTCCAGTGTCTGGAGTGCACTTCAGACCCACGGTCCTTAAGACCCAAACTGATCAAAGTCACATAAGTCAAAGAAAGACTCGAATGAAAGTCACCTTTAAAGCCAAGGGGCTTGCTTGGTGATCTTATGTAACTGAGTTTCAAGCTCCCCAGAAATGCTAATCCAGGTGGGGAAAGTGGTGTTGGTCATGCCGGGAGGAGCGAGGCATGGACAGAGGAGCCTGGTAGGCTATTGTCCATAGGATGACAGAGAGCCAGACACAACTGAAGTCACTTAGCACCACGCACAGGGGCACCGTTAGAGAACCTCAAGGTCATTGCCTGACCGTGCACAGTGTCTGGACATTCACAGGTTCAAGAAGAGTGATAATCACCACAGACAAAGATAAATCCTGTCAGGGCACATACCACTTCTGCTCAGGTGACACTGTGAATGGATTCACCCAGGGATTATTGCATTTGCCCTTTCAAGCCACAGTTCAGTTAGGTTCTCTTCTGGCCTGAAATCAAAAGTTGTTCTAAATTCTGGAGGTTCTGCCCCTCCCTCACTGGCAGTGGTTTGGGAGATACCGGTAGTGTTATCTTTCTAAGTCAATGCCAGTGTAAAGGGAGAAAAGAGAATAAATGGTTTCTGCTGGGAGCCAGCACGGGAGACCCCACCCATGACAAGGTCATGCAGAGAGACCTGGCGGGCAAGGTGAGTCAGGTCTCAAGGGGTCCTCTGCCTGAGCATCTACCCGGAAACCAAAATCTCTCTGTTTACTGTCTGCTATACTATTCTGATATTACAGGGGGCTATCCCCGACCACCTTTCTCTGAAAAGAGGTAACTTAGAGCTCCAGTTAAGAGTCTCCTGCATATAAAAGGAGTGTCTCAGCTCAGACCCCTCTGATGGCTCTCCAACTTGCCTGACAGTTAGAGACTTTTACAACTTGTGATTGTTTACAGCCCCCCAACTGTGAGAGGCACGAAGCTTAAAACATCTTAAAGATATAGAGCCTTTTCTAAAAAGCTAAAAATTATATTGGTGATGGGTTTCACTGTTGAGTCAATGACTGCTACCAGGCCTCCATATCCTTTATCTTTTAGGCACCTGGAGGATATTAATCAATGCAATTGGGATTAGAAAAAATAATATAGTAGTTTTGATGTTAGCAACACTAGACTTTTGAGTTAATGAACTTTCTCTTTGTCATAAATCACTGTACTCCTCTTTCCTTTTTTATAAATTGTTGTGTCCTTGGTATGTAAGAATGTAACTTTATTTAGTGCTTTCTGAGAATGGCACCAGACTTTAGTAAGAATACTTTTAGGGCAAATAAGTTTTCTGGTTGATGGACCCTTATCAGAAAAGGGCCATAAATGCTAATAACCCTCCTGGCCAGAAGATGATGTAAATCACCTAAGACCTGTGTACACAGCTATGAATGCAGAGAGAAAGCCTGGTCTCGATAAGGGTCAGGGCTGCTGACCCTACATGACTTTGTATTATCCATTGATATCTATGTACAACTAAAAGTATAAAAGCTTTTCCTGGAAAATAAAGGATGGACCAGTTTCTCGGACCAGTTCCTGGAAAGACTGGCTTCCCCTGTGTCTTCTTTTCTTTCTTACTCTATTTTCTGGCTGATTCCCGTCTGGAGCATAGAGGCTCATCATGTCTACTTATTTGCCTGGGCTTCTAAGAGCCACATGAGAGGAAGCCCAGGGCGGGGCACCCTCCGCTATCAAGCGGGTGCCTGTGGCCTTACGTAGATGGTTAAAGTCTCTTGTCTTAGGCTTTACTGGCTTTCTATGTAAACCAAGGAATACAGCCTATTTCTCTCCTCTATTCTCCTAACTGCAAACTCTTTCCTTATCTCTCTCTAAATCTATATATCTCTCTCACCACGCCGTCCCCGCTTCGAATTACCCTGGATCCACCGGGGCTGGTCCCCGGCAGGTTTCGTGTTTAGTTAAAGAACGAAGTCTAGATTCGGCATCTTTGGAGGAAGCAGTCTACCTCGATGCCCGTTATTTCTCTGCCTCATCCATTTGATTCAGAGGTCTCCAGGGTCTGCACAGACAGACGTCAAAGTGTGTATCCGAAGTTCAAATCCCTGAAGTTCGGCTGCCACCTGGGGATGAAGGGACCTGGTCTAGCCTCTTCCAAGGAAAGCCCTGGGCCATCTTTGCTTGTGTGTGTGCATGCTAAGTCACTTCAGTTGTGTCTGACTCTCTGTGACCCCATGGACTGTAACACGGCAGGCTCCTCTGTCCCTGGAATCTTCCAGGGGTGAGTTGCTATGCCCTCCTCTAGGGGAACTTCCCAACTCAGAGATCGAACCCGTGTCTCGTATGTCCTGCATTGGCGAATTCTGTACCACTAGCGCCACCTGGGAAGCCCATCTTTGTTCTTGCTGCTGCTGCTGCTGCTAAAGTCGCTTCAGTCGTGTCCGACTCTGTGTGATCCCATAGACGGCAGCCCACCAGGCTCCCCCGTCCCTGGGATTCTCTGGGCAAGAACACCGGAGTGGGTTGCCATTTCCTTTTCCAATGCATGAAAGTGAAAAGTGAAAGTGAAGTCGCTCAGTTGTGTCCAACTCTTCGCGACCCCATGGACTGCAGCCTACCAGGCTCCTCCATCCATGGGATTTTCCAGGCAAGAGTACTGGAGTGGGGTGCTATACCTTCTCCAATCTTTGTTCTTGCTGATTCCCAATCAAGAGTGGGAGAAGACTGAAAAAGTTAGTTTGGAGAGTCCTGGTTAGATATTTGAAGAAACTAGAATTTAGGATCCATTCCAATTTACAAGTATATATCAAAACCTCAAAGAAAGTTATCAGGCCTAGAATTTAATGTAGACAAAGATACGAATATAGTTTTTCTCTTTACAATTACCCCCATTTCTTTATCAAAGATAATGACCATAAAACCAATTTGTGTTAAACTTGTTCTGAATACATAAGTGTGGCAAGAAAAGCAACTGGCCATATAGATTCTCTTTATGATTGCTTTGCCAGAACCTTGTATGCAAGGTATCAGGTCAGTTTTTCCAAGGGTTCTTATTAGCTCCATAAAGTCTATCTTAGTTTCTTAAAGGCCATATCTGAGTCTCTGTATATCTTTCTCAAATATGACAGTTCTGTGAAAGCCTTGGTAATATAACCAGTATTTCCAATTGTGTCCTATTACAAGGAGAACAGATTTTTAAATTGAATTTGCTGCTAAGTCACTTCAGTCGTGTCCGACTCTGTGCGACCCCATAGACGGCAACCCACCAGGCTCTCCTGTCCCTGGGATTCTCCAGGCAAGAACACTGGAGTAGGTTGCCATTTCCTTCTCCAATGCATGAAAGTGAAAAGTGAAAGTGAAGTTGCTCAGTTGTGTCCAACTCTTCGCGACCCCATGGACTGCAGCCTACCAGGCTCTTCCGTCCATGGGATTTTCCAGGCAATAGTACTGGAGGAGGGTGCCATTGCCTTCTCTGAAATTGAATTTATGCAAATAATTATGTTGCCATGAAAAGGATATTTAAGAGCTTCCAAATTCTGAAGGTGTCAGGGAGGGACAAACGTAACTGTTTCAGCTTTGCTTACAAAGGTATGAGCTTCCCTGATGGCTGAGATGGTAAAGAATCTACCTACAATGCAGGAGACCCATGTTTGATCCCTGGGTTGAAAAGATCCCCTGGAGAAGGGAATGACTACACACTGCAGTATTCTTGCCTGGAGAATTCCATGGACAGGGGAGCCTGGCGGGCTGCAGTCCATGGGATCACAAAAAGTTGAACATGACTATGAGTGATTTTCACTTTACAAAGATATATGTTATCAAATTGTTGTAAATTATAGATAGCATGAGAGAAGAACTTTCCTTAAATCCAGAAAAGCAAAACATTAAGGAACCAGTAATATATTAAAACAAAAAGTCATGCAAGTTATAGTCATATTCTTCAGTTCATTCAGTTCCATGTTACCAGGTTTTGTTCTGCTTGAATCCTGTTTGTCTATTAGTTCTGGAAATTCTTACCCAGTTCAGTTTTATGATCTTCCATTTATGAGAAACCTGTAGCTGTCAAAAGTTCTTACCATGAATCCTCATGAAGATGAAGCACTTTTGCAAAATCATCAGAGTAAGCAATAACTCTTTATAAAGGACAAAAGACTTGTTAAAAATGGCCATTGTTAAAGATTTCATGAAAGTTCATTTTAGTGGAATTGACAGGGAAAATTTGGTTATTTCTGTAGCACAGCATTTTAAGATGATAACTGGAATTATGACTAATAGCATTATATCAGGACATACCAGAATTTTAGAAACTTCATATAATTTCTGAAACATTTATATTAAGAACATATATCCCCACAAATATAATCTAAGAAGGTTTAGCATTACTTGTCTGATAAAGCTTCCACAAAATTTAACAAATCAAATAAGCCTAATTGGTTTAGTATCCTTCTTTTTATCCTGGAGAAGGAAATAGCAATCCACTCCAGTATTCTTGCCTGGAAAATCCCATGGACAGAGGAGCCTGGTAAGCTACAGTCCATGGGATCGCAAAGAGTCGGACATAACTGAGAGACTTCACTTTCTTTTTATAAAAGAGAATAAGTCTTCTGAGATGTTCTGGGGTCCTTCTGGAAAATCCCAAGGTTATTTCTAGGTCAAAAAAGATTTCATTTAGAATTTGAATTTGGCCAGTTTTGTCAAAATTATGAAAGATTTGGACATGTGACTAAATAGGACCACAGATCATTTGAAGTAACAATTAGCTACTTAACCAAAATAGCAATAAACGATTTCAAAGACATATGTGGAAGATTACATAGTTGTAAGTAAAACTTAGCTCTTTCAATATCAAGAAGACTCAATTTTTTTAATTAGTCAAAGACCTGGTGAAGACACTTGGTAAAACATAAAGTCTTTGTTTTCTAAGTAGGCTATCTAGAAGGTGAGGGAAAACCTTTCATAATCTCTTATCAAGCACTGAGCAATAGTCCAAGAAGCATTTGTCCTTTTAGCAAATGAGAGAAACTTAAGGTTTAGCTTTCTATACGTACACTACTGATATTAAGGTTTATTTTTTAAACTCTTGTCATAACAATTCAATTTTTAGCCAACTTGACCACACGAGATTTCCTCTTTTCTCCCCCGTCTCTTTTACTCTTTTTCTTTCTCTCTCCTCTCAACTTTCTGTTTGTAGTTTTTCCCTCGTTTTCTTCTTTCCCATTCTGAAATAACCAATTTGTTTTAGGACAAAATTATTTTCATTTTCTTTAACAAGACACATCTCCATATTTTCTAGCTTATTTTGGCCAAACATATTCTACTTTCTTTGCATACAGAGCTATTGTCCTTATTATTTCTAATAATTAGAAATAATTAGATTATTTTTTAGATCTTTTTAACCCTCAAAAACCTTAATTTCTAGTGAAAATAAAAAAGTAAACAATTTGAACTGTTTCTGACCTTTAGTGTTCTGTGACTTGGCAAATTCAGAAATAGTTTTTATAATTTCTACAAATATATCTCTTCATAGTATGATTTTTATAGAACATGCTTACTAATAATCCCAAGTGTCTTTAATTTTTCTATAAAAGGAGCTAAAAATGAATAAACCTGTGTTTAGTAATTAATATTTCATTAGTTTATCTTACTTGGAAATAATCCAAGTATTTGGTGAATTTCCATCATTTAACTCTGAGAACTCTGATGGTGTAAGTTACCAAAGAGATTTGGGGAATTATGTAAATAGACATATGAAACAATTATCACTAAAGAGTTCGTCTAAAAACTTTATATCTATTGTTCTTAATGAGCATACTTAGATTACTCATGAAAATTTCATGACACATTAAAGCAGTTAACCATCATTCGAAGTTATATGCATTTTTTTCTGAAAAGTTTTATAACAGAGATAACATGGGCTTATTTGACTTTTAGTAAACCTAGGTAGAATAAAATCATTATACTTAATGCTGATAACTCCAAAGATGTGTCTGTATTAATTAAACCAATAAATACAAACTTGTTTTTATGTACTGAAAATCATCCTGGATCATGTGAACTTGAAAAATATTCGGATTTGTTTCTATTATATTTTTGAAACTTTTTATGAGTAGTAAATTTATATAGGTGCTTGCTTGTTTAAGCCAATTAAATAGAGCTCTTTTACAAATTAATTGTAGTAACCATTCAGAAGTATAAAAATATATTGAAAACATTTGTTGTTACTCAGTTGCTAAGTTGTGGCCAGCTCTTTGCAACTCTATGGACAGCTGCACGCCAAGGGTCCCCTGTCCTTCACTATCTCCCAGAGTTTGCTCAGATTTGTGTCCATTGAGTCTGTGATACTATTTAACCATCTCATCCACTGCTTCCCCCTTCTCCTTTTGCCTTCAATCCTTCCCAGCATCAGGGTCTTTTCCAGTGAGTCCCCTCTTTCACATCAGGTGGCCAGAGTATTGGAGTTTCGGCATCAGTCCTTCCAATGAACATTCAGGGTTCACTGCCTTTAGAACTGCCTGGTTGGATCTCCTTGCAGTTGAAGGGACTCAAGAGCCCTCTCCAGCACCACCGTTTGAAAGAATCAGTCCTTCGGTGCTCAGCTTTCTCTATGGTCTGCATCTCACATCCATACATGACTACTGGAAAAACCATCGAAAAACATGCATCATAAAGGTACAGAGATCTTATGCTCATTCAAACATTTTAGCCATGCATCAAGTATAACAATGGAAAAACTCACTGGTTTATAAATAGCAGTTGGAATCAGCTAAGTTTATCCACTCAGATGGCTAATGTTTTTTGCTGTTCGTGGAGAAGACTTAAGATATCTACTTGCTATGGACAAATGATCTTATGGAGGATATGGCAAGGGAACATTTACAGCAGTTGGTATTTTAAAATGCCTCTTTCCCTTTTTATTTTTCCTTCAGTCTCCAGAGATCATGGACTGTTTACATTTCAAAGACATTATAAGATTTACAAGTTCAGGGAGCAAAGAAAGAATGCAAGTTTTTTCCCTCAGAGTTCTGGAGTGTGTGTGTGTGTGTGTATATATATATATATATATATATATATCATCAGAAACCTAGGATAATTATAGTTAACATTTTTCTTCCTTTTCATAAGTACAGGACAATTTTGTTTCCAATATCCCGATCTTTTATAATGTCTACAGTCATTTTGAGAAGACTAGATGAGGTTTGGTGGATTGTAAAGATAAACGGGCTGTGAATTGCTTCTAGAGCTGCATTTAGTTTTGGAGAGCTTTTGCAAGACAGTTGCTTCCTAATGCCTCACAGAATTGGATTGTATCTTAAATGATGCCATAANTGTCTACAGTCATTTTGAGAAGAATAGATGAGGTTTGGTGGATTGTAAAGATAAACGGGCTGTGAATTGCTTCTAGAGCTGCATTTAGTTTTGGAGAGCTTTTGCAAGACAGTTGCTTCCTAATGCCTCACAGAATTGGATTGTATCTTAAATGATGCCATAAATGATCTACTGGCCTAATTACATTAACCCCAGTTAGTTTCTTTCCCTCTAGGTAGATTGTTTTATTTTAGTCTAGAAAAAAGGCCTGAAAACAAAAGTTCCTATCAGGGTCTTAGTTCAGCCAGATCAGTGACCTGCTTTCCATCTTAATGCATTTTTAAAAATTCTATCCATTAATCTCAGGAAGTAATCCATTTACAAATACTTTTAAAGATCCCATCTGAGTTTAAGAAATTTTAAAACTCTGCCCCTTGGTTTGGCCTTTGACCAAGGAGTGAAAGATGAAGAGAATATTCTGTAGCTTCAGGTGGTATTATTTTAAAGGGCGGGGACCCATGTAGACGTATGGCCGATTCATGTCGATGTTTGTCAAAAAACCACCACAATACTATAGAATAGTTATCCTCCAATAAAAAAGTAAATACAATTTAAAAAGGTAACCCTTTAAATGGACTCCTTCTGGTGGAAAGGCAGTTTAGGCCAGGATTACTTACTATTAATAGAATGAGTGGTAAAATTAGGAGGCTAGCACGGAATAATAGGAGTTAGCTCAGTCTTACAGTCTTTCTTTTTAGGCGTCTCATATACCTTGAATTTATCAACAGCTTTTTTTTTCCCCCTTAGAAATTAGGAACTGGGTTTTATTACTTATTTTATTTTAAAATGTTGGCGGTGCTGGGTCTCTGTTGCAGCGTGCAGCCTTCTCGAGTTGTGGTGTGCGGACTCAGCCTCCCCACAGCATGTGGGAAGTCAGTGTTCCCAACCAGGGATTGAACCTGTGTCCCCTGCATTGGAAGGGAGATTCTCTGTGTGTGTGTGTTTTTTTTTTTTTTTTAATTTTCTTTATTTTGGGCCGTGCTGGGTCTTGTGGCTGCACACAGACTTGCTCCAGTTGTGGAGAGCAGGGTCTACTCTCTGGTTGTGGTGGCGGGCGTTCATTGCGGTGACTTCTCTTGTTGTGGAGCGAGGGCTCTGGGCGCACAGGCCTCAGTAGTTGCAGCTCCCGGGCTCTAGAGCACAGACTCAGTAGTTGTGATGCAAGGGGTGAGTTGCTCTGCAGCATGTGGGATCTTTGGAGACCAGGGATCTTTGGAGATCATGTCTCCTGCATTGGCAGGCAGATTCTTTATCACTGAGCCACCAGGGAAGTCCCACTCAGCCTTTTACAATGAATCTTTCAGTGCAGCTATTTTGGAATCGTGAAGCCTTTTGGAAGCTTTTGCATACCAATTAAAATAGGTAGCTCATTTTGTTCATTTAATGTGGAAACTCTTGTTTTTAAATGCACTTCTTAAATGATCTCACCTAATTGGCATGTTCCTCCTGATGGCCACTCTAATTCTAGGGTATAATTCCCCTGAGAGCTGGTAGTAGCTTCTTAGGACCCTTAGCCACAAATGGGGTGCAACCCACATCTCTGTCTGGTAATAATTTTTGGCTCCCAACCTGACAGTTACCAAGCTAAGTTCTTGACACAAAATTCTAGGTTGTCTTTAGTAAGTGTGGGGCCATTTTTGAAGCTGTTTGTAGCTTCTGGAACCACAGATTTTAGACATAAAATAAGCAGGGGTGCCAGAAGTGGGGGTGCCTGAGGATCCCATTAACTAAGTCTTTGGGTTGTTCAGAGAGAAACTAATCCCTCAAAGGGTTGTGTGACCAGGGGATGGTGTGGTATTTACAGCACACATCATCACACACACATTTTCTTGAGGTGGCAGGAGACCCAGTGTCTAACCTGTTCTGTGAACAGCCTATCCTGACACAGGCATCTTTGGGCTTGGTGTTAGACTCTCCAACAGCTTTTTAGTGTTTGATCCATGCCCACTGATGTTTGCAGCTTTCTGGCCTCTGAGATCCTTCTTAACACTACAAACTAGTGGTGCCTCAGAGGTAGAGAATTTGCCTGCAGTGCAGGAGACATGTAAGATGTGGGTTTGATCCCTGTGTCAGGAAGATTCCCTGGAAAAGGAAATGGCAGTCCATTCCAGGATTCTTGCCTGGGAAATCCCATGGATGGAGGAACCTGGCAGGCTACAGTGCATGGGATTGCAAAGAGATGGACATGACTGAGCAAACAAGCATACATTCTTATTAATGATAGCCTTTATCTACACAAAACAAGACAAATGTGCACTTTAACACACCAGCAGTAACCACAAGATGTTACTACAGCCTGGCCAAGAGAAGGCTAGGCCCATCACCAGTAATTCCCAGCGTGGACTAACCCAGCAGACTCCAGTAAGCAGGCTAGAACTGGGGAAAGAGATTGCAAACACATGGGAGATTGCAGACTGAAACAAGGCTAGCAACTACGGTCCCAGATGGAACTCCCTGCTACCTCCAGCTGACTTGCTAAGCCCTGGGCTGGAAAACCAATTAGATGGACAGCTTGATGCAAAAGGAGCAGAGATCTGAATGTAGAGGGAGGTTAACCCTGGCCCCGGAAACAGTGAGAGAGAGTGAACCCAAAAGGGGTGTGTTTCTCTCTGTGCTTCTTATTGTCCCCAAAGCCCTTGGGAATCTTCTTTGGTCCCGCTGCTGCCACCAGATCTGTTAAAGAACAGAACTTCAACTGAGTGAATTTAAAGATCAAATTGGATTCGGTATATTTGGGTGTGTGTGTGTATGTATCTGTATATATATAAATGCAGTACTGGGTCTTCACTGCAGCGTGCAGGCTTTCTCTAGTTGCAAAGCACAAGGTCTAGAGTGTGTGGCCTCAGTGGTTGTGGCACATGGGCTTAGATGCCTCACGGTGTGTGGGGATCTTCCTGGACCAGGGATGGAACCCTTGTTCCCTGCTTTGGAAGGTGGGTTCTTAACCACCGGACCACCAGGGAAGTCCTTGGGTTTTTAAATAATTTGTGTATCAGGCAGCATCCCATTTGAAAATAGAAAGGAACTCCATCAAACACTGGAAAAGGAAAGATTTTCAAAGGTAGAAAGAGGGCAGAAAAAAGAAATCGTTATCGAAGAATGCATTGTTTCCAGCAAGGTCTCCATCCTACGGGGACCAAAGGGCCTACTGAGCAAACTATCTCGGTAGTACTAACCAGGTGATTCCAGGTGGACTGCTTAAAGGTTATATCCCGAGGGGAGTTGAGACTGCAGTTAGTTATTAAGTTTGCTGACATGGGGCTTAGAACAAGTGACTCCATTTGGGGCCTGCTCTCTCTTGTTAACGCCTCTTATGATTTAAAATCATAACTTTCTGAATAGTATGAGGAAGGAGAAGCAGGAATGCTCATGATACGTGTTTTTTAAAAACATGTTTACTTTTTCACTTGGCTGTTTCAGGCCTTCACTGCAGCACGTGGGACCTTCCCTTGCGGTGTGCGGGCTTCCCTCTAGCTATGGCGCATGGGCTCCGTATCCCTGAGTCACGTGCAACCTTAGTTCCCCAACCAGGGATGGAACCCACATCCTCTGCATTGGAAGGCAGATTCTTAACCATTGCACTCCCAGGGAAGTCCCTGTTCATGGTGCTTTTGAGGAAAAGTACCATGAGGTGATGCAGGTGAGGCAGGAGGCTGCAGATCGGAGGCCGGTGCGAGGGCCAGCTGCGAGTCTGGGGCTCACTCCGTCCAGTAGATGGAGCACCCCCCGTGCCCTCCACTCCCCAGGCCTCCTCTCCTAGAAAGACTAATTCCTTATTTCTGGATGCACCTCAGATTTTGGTTCTAGTTCTTGGTTTCAGTCCCTCACAAAGCCCAGATAGTGCCCTCTTTTTACGTTTATGTTCGGTTGCAGAGGTTTCCGTGTGGCTTTGCCAGAGGCTGAGGTCACCAGGGCTGGTCCTAATGAGGAGACAGGAGAAATGACACAAAACACTTGGAGAGTTTGTGAAAGGCGGGCAGGTAGGAGCGGGCAGCAGACCTCAAGTGCAGGGGAGACACGGGGAGCAGGGAGGGACCATGGCTGAGTCTGAGATTCCAGCCTCAGTCCCTGGGAGCAAGAGGGTACCATCTCCTCCACAAGCCCCGCCGTCAGTGGAGACATAGGAGGAGGAGATGAATTTTGGAGAAAGATGATGAGCTTGGTTTGAGAAAGGCCAAGGACAGGATCCAGTTTGTAACACGGACAGAGAGCCCTGGTGTACAGTCAGGGGACAATCAGGTGAAGACGCGGCCAGCTGGCCCAAGTCAGGGTCCTGGCTCACCGGGTGGTCTGCGGGGGGTGAGGCAGAAACATAGATGGAGGAGGCACTGGCAGGAAGGCTGAGGGCGCTCAGGGAGGGGGCAGCTGAGGGCCGAGGACCGGACCTTGCATCCCTTGACACGACAGGGCAGGAGGAAGGTATAGAGTCAAGAGGAAGCAAGGAAGGGGCGACAGGCTCAGAGGAGGAAAGGCGCAGAATCATGAGATGCTGTGCAGAGCAGAGGGATTCGCAAAGGGCCAGGCAGAGCTGAAGGCTGCTGGGAGGGGCCGAAATCACACTGGCAAGACCTGTCAGACTTGGGAGTCTGTGGTCCTGGGAAAACCTGTCCATTTGGCAAACATAAAGATAAAAGTGGGAACACTCCCCTGCACACTTCAGTGTATTCCACAGAGGATGGTTTTCAGGCTTGTGCACATATATATATCCTTTCTTTCTTTCTTTTTTTAAATAGAGCATTATATATATATGTGTGTGTGTATGTATACATGTATATATATATGGACTTACCTGTTGGCTCAGACAGTAAAGGTCCACCTGCAATGTGGGAGACCTGGGTTCGATCCCTAGGTTGGAAAGATCCCCTGGAGGAGGGCATGGCAACCCACACCAGTATTTTTGCCTCGAGAAACCCACAGATGGAGGAACCTGGTGGGCTACAGTCCATGGGATCACAGAGAGTCGGGCATGATTGAGTGACATAGTACATATATATGTATTTGTAATATATACAGAAAATATAAAACATATTCTAATATGTAACATACACATTATTAAAATATATACCACAAATTCATGTATAACACATATACTGAATGGAAACCCTAAGTCCAAAGACCACACCCACTGGTTCACATCAAGGCAACGATGACTAAGAGGGCGTCACAGAGGTTGGAAGCTAAGGTCCATAAACCAAATGGCTAGAAAATGTGTCTTGTCTGGTCCTCCTGCTAGTTTAAAATAGGGTCATTAACATGAGAATCAGAATTTCAGCTTCTTGTGAAAAGGCAGGTCCCCAGAAGGCAACGAGTGGCCAGATTGTGCAGTGACCGCCCCTTCAGACACCCTGGGTGCCCTCCTGTTGGCGCCGCCCCATCACTCACTCCTGCCTTCTTGCGTCAGAGGCTGAGACCAGCTGTCACTCAGAATGGTGGCTGAGCGGGAAGCATTCTCAGCTAAGCTCCTGTCTCTTGTTCTGATGCCTGTTTGGGTCCACAGACCTATGTTAGTCTTGGTGTAAGGCAAGATTCTTGCTAGGATCATTCACTTTAAAAGAACAAACAAAAACTTTATTGAGGAATGATTGACAAATACAACTGTATACATTTAAAGTGTATAGGGGCTTCCCTGGCAGTCCAGTGGTTAAAGCTCTGAGCTTCCAGTGCAGGGGTCACCGGTTTGATCCCTGTTCAGGGAGCTAGCAACCCACGTGCTATGCAGCATGACCGAAGAACCTGCCAAATAAACAGTTTAAAAGAAAAATCCTGTTTAAACAAATGTAAAAATACAATGTATAACGTGATTTGATACACATATACATTGTAGAATGATTATACATTGTAGAGTGATTGTAAAAGATCAGGATAACAAAGGGAAAAATCTTAAACNTGCAGCATGACCGAAGAACCTCCCAAATAAACAGTTTAAAAGAAAAATCCTGTTTAAACAAATGTAAAAATACAATGTATAACGTGATTTGATACACATATACATTGTAGAATGATTATACATTGTAGAGTGATTGTAAAAGATCAGGATAACAAAGGGAAAAATCTTAAACTGAGTGATATGCCATAGCAAAGTACTAATCACCAACAAAAGTATCTTTGTCCCCCAGTGTCCATACAATCAGAGAAGGCAATGGCATCTTACTCTAGTACTTTTGCCTGGAAAATCCCATGGACGGAGGAGCTTGGTGGGCTGCAGTCCATGGGGTTGCTGGGAGTTGGACACGACTGAGCGACTTCATTTTCACTTTTCACTTTCATGCATTGGAGAAGGAAATGGCAACCCACTCCAGTGTTCTTGCCTGGAGAATCCCAGGGACAGGGGAGCCTGGTGGGCTGCTGTCTATGGGGTCGCACAGAGTCGGACACAACTGAAGCGACTTAGCAGCAGCAGCAGCAGTCCATAAAATCAAGCCCACATAAATAAGGGCCTATTCTATAGAGTCTCAAATTCAAGCTGGAAACAAGTGACATTTTTGTGATGTGGCTTTTTTATGCTTGTAAATGTTTTTTTTAATTTTCTATAAGTAATTTAATTTAATTTAATCATACAGAAGAGTGGCCTCAACACAGAGCCTGTCTCCCAGCTGAATGCCAAAGATGATCTTGAGCAGTGATAACTTCTCACTCTCCTGCCTCAGATTTAACACCACCCAAAAAGCTGTGCCAGTTTGGGGAGAGGCCATTATTTTGCAAAATGTGCTTTTTGTTTCTCAGTCTGTGGGTGGGGCCATTTAGGGAACAGCCATATTTGCACAGTCAGGTTTTTGGTGGAAAGCTGTTTTTGCAAGAGACACTCATTTAGTGTATTCGTAGTACTGCTTCCCTGTTGGCAGCAAGATGAGATGCCATTAGAAGGTGAGAGTTAGCATCTGCAGCTCAGATACTCGGAGCCTCAGTGTTGAAAAGAAGTAGACAAATCCTAAAGAGAACCAGGACCAACACGACGCAGTGCAAGTCGCGTGTTTTTGTATGACCATGTGCTTCTGTCCTGTTGGATCCAAGAGGATTCTGCTGAGGTTATCTTCTTGCTTCCCTACTGGATTTAGAGGAGATCCATGACACTACTTTTTCTGTGCATGTTTCTCCTCTAATTGTTCACTTATCTATAGATCAATTAAGTAATATTTATATTGAAGTATAATTGATTTACAAGGTATTGATTTTTGAGGTACAGGAAAGCGATTCAGTTTTATACGTATATGTTAGTTTTTTCATGGGCTTCCCTGGTGGCTCAGCAGTAAAGAATCCACCTGCCAATGCAGGAGACTTGGGTTCAATTCCTGGGTTGGGAAGATTCCCTGGAAAAGGAAATGGCAACCAACTCCAGTATTCTTGTCTGGAGAATCCCATGTACAGAGGAACCTGGTGGGCTACAGTCCATGAAGCCACAAAAGAGCTGGACACACTTAGCAAGTAAACAACAGCAATTCTTTCTTATTGTAGTTTATTAGAAATATTGATACAGTTCCTTGTGCTATACAGTAGGTCCTTGTTATATATTTAATATATAATAGTATGTATCTGTTAATTTCAACTCATTTGTCCCTCCCCCACTCCCTTTCCCCTTTGGTAGCTGTAAGTTTGATTTCTATGTGAGTCTATTTCTGTTTTGTGAATAAGTTCATTTGTGTCATATTTTAGATTCCACATATAAGTGGTATCATAGTGGTGTTTGTCTGGGTTACTTCACTTCCTATGGTAATCTCCAGGTCCATCCCTGTTGCTGCGAATGGCAGTATTTCATTCTTTTTGGTGCCTGTGTAATATTACATTGTATATATGTACCACAGCTTCTTTATCCAATCATCTTTCAGTGAATGCTTAGGTTGCTTCCATGCCTAGGCTATTGTACCTGGTACTACTGTGAACATAGAGATGCATGTTTCATTAATTAACTAATTTAAAGTCGGTCTTAAAGCATTCACGTGCTGGGGCCTCACCAACATCTGGGCGCAGATCGTGGGACCCAGAGGTAGGGAGGGGGAGTGGGACTGGGGGTGGGAGCTGGTGAGACAGCAAGAAAAGGCGTCAGGCCAAATGGCTGAAAGGAGCATGCAGACTCAAGGAAAGGCCTGGGGGGCCGCAGCCTGCGAACAGGTCAGTGCTCGCCACCCTCACTGTGAGCTGGGTTCTGGGGTGTAGATGTGCTGTACTGCCTGCCACTTCTTCCTGTCTCACCAAACCCCTCTCCCCGTCTCCCCCACTTAACCTCCTCTGGGTGCAATGGAAAGACTCAGAAAGTAAAAAGAATGATCAAAGGGGACTTAGGGCTCTTCCTAGTTCCAAGAGCCCTCACTTCTGGGCTTATGATATTGGCATATTTTTCAGTTTACCTACATAGCTGTTTGCCCCGAAACAAGTGGTGCCAAACAGCCTGTGTCATTTTCTAAGATAAACAAAATGACAAAATATTTTCTACAGTTGTGTTTAGCTTTTGCAAAATTCCTAGGACTCCTTTAAGTGGTTTTGCAGTGGTTGGTGGAGGCCAACATCATGATCAAGGGCACAGATGCCTGCAGGTTGTCAGGACTGAATCCTAGCCCAGTTCCTACTGTTGTTGTTTAGTCGCTAAGTTGTATCTGTCTGTTTCAAACCCATGGACTGTAGCCCTCCAGGCTCCTCTGTCTATGGGATTTCCGAGGCAAGAATACCGGAGCAGGTTGCCATTCCTTTTCCAAGGAATCTTCCCAACCCAGAAATCAAACATGTGTCTCCTGCTTTGGCAAGTGGACTCTTTACCACTGTCACCAGGGAGTCACCAGGGAAGCCCACTTACTTCCTAGTTTTGTGAATTTAAGCAATTTATTTAAAAATCTCTTGCCTCAGTTTCCTCCTGTGTAAAGAAGTAAAATTAGCCTCTCAACCTTTTAGGGTCGTCATGAAGATTAAATTAATTAATATGTATGAATCTCTTCTTGGGATGCTTGACAGAATGTGAATGTTCCAGGAGTGCTAGCTATATTTACTATTATTTCAATCTTATTTGCAATTACAGAAAAATAGCAGAGGCCTGGAGAATGGTTTAAAGACACTGGGCTGGCAAATCCAGAAGGGGATGTTCAGTAGGAGGTAGCCTGTGATGGGGGGGCGATTGTGATTTACCATTTGGATCCCCTTCTTGCTCTCCAGATGTTTCTGATCTTAGAAATAAAACCAGAATTACTTCACACCATGCTGCAAAACACAGTCCAGACTGTCTTCACTTCCTTACCACCCACTCATCCTTGGCAAATGGCCATGTTGCTCTTGCTGACACCACTCCTCTAAAATGTCCCTTGTGAAGGTGGCTGGTGACCTAGCTGGTAAACCCAAATAGCTTCTACTTACCCCTCATCCCGCTGATGCCACCTGATCTTTCTCTTATGTTCTAACATTTGTGTCCCCTTCCTGCCATAGAGCATGACCTCTGTGTCTCTTAACAGCTCCCGTCCAGTAGGGTCAAGTCATCTTCCTCCTAAATATCCCCTTCCCTGTGGTCTCTGCTTTGGTTTGGAGAGCTGCCATCAGCCCCATCTCTGGCCTCAAAATCTCAGTGTAACTTTTGCCTTCCTCCACTGACCTCTCCCTGTTTGTGCTAAGTTGCTTTAGTCGTGTCCAAATCTTTGTGACCCTGTGGACTGTAGCCCACCAGGCTCCNTAGGGTCAAGTCATCTTCCTCCTAAATATCCCCTTCCCTGTGGTCTCTGCTTTGGTTTGGAGAGCTGCCATCAGCCCCATCTCTGGCCTCAAAATCTCAGTGTAACTTTTGCCTTCCTCCACTGACCTCTCCCTGTTTGTGCTAAGTTGCTTTAGTCGTGTCCAAATCTTTGTGACCCTGTGGACTGTAGCCCACCAGGCTCCTCAGTCCATGGGGTTCTCCAGGCAAGGATACTAGAGTGGGTTGCCATGCCTTGCTCCAGGGGATCTTCCCGACCCAGGGATCGAACCCAGGGCTCCTGCACTGCCAGCAGATTCTTTTCCCATCTGAGCCACCAGGGAAGCCCCACCTGTTCCTGTAACAGCCTGAAACTGGGACCAACTAGTTCTCACTTGGAGGATCCACCCTCTGCCACCCACTGCCCTGGCTGCCACCAGGAAGATCTCCTGACCCTTAGCTCTGACCACTCATTCTCAAAAATGTCCAGTGACTTCATATTATCTACTGAATTAAGTCCAAACTCCTTATTTAAAAAAATTTTTTTTAAATATTTTCAATTGGAAGATCATCGCTTTACAATGTTGTGTTAGTTTCTGCTGTACAACAACTCAAATCGACTGTAAGTGTTTCTGTAAATATCCTCTTGATCCTCCCTCCCACCTCCATCCCAAACTCCTTATGCGAGCACTGAATCCTCCCCCGGGGATCCCACTGTGAAAAAGGGGACCCCAAACCCCAGTCTTTCTATGCAGTCTCGTTTCTTGTTCTAGCCCCTCACCCCAGACAAATGGAAGAGCTGAGTTCAGTCTGGGCCACATGGTGCTTGGTGCCAGAACACAGTAAGCCCTCTGCAAATATTTGTCCAACAGGAAGGAAATACGATACATTGTCAGATAGCAGCTATGGCAAATGCCAAAATTCACGAGGAAGGAGCTTCCTAAATATTTGTTCTTTTCTGTAGAGGCCAAGATGACGATAACTTTTTCCCCTAGAGCTTGGAAGAGGAAGAAACTGGCACGTACTTTCCCTGCTAAGTTGAGGCTTTCACTTGAAAGGAGAAATTATTTCAGGTTTCTGGGCAGAAGGTACCTTCACAATTACAATAACATTTGACAGACACTAAAATGGAATGTGCCTTTCTAGGAGGGCAATGAAATGGTGAATTATAAGGACCATTAGATGATGGGAAGGGAGTTTTTTTCCTCCCTCTTTATCAGATTTTTCTAATAAAGACTCAATTCTCATTTGAGGCAAGTTCTTTTGGGCACTTTCCCAATACAATTCCAATTTATTTTTCCATTATCTGGGAGCATTTCTTTGATTTTTTTTTCATTAGTGCCACATCCTGCTAGAAGTGTCAGGGTTCCATTCTCCAACACTGCTGAGCGTCACTCTCCCTGCCTCTGTTGTTGCTGNCGGAGCCGCGCGGGGAGGCGGGGGCGCCCGGCGGCGGCTCGGTGGCGGCTCGGCGGCGGCCGCGGCAGGACTGGCAGCGCCGGCGGCGGGTGAGGGGTTCGCGGCGGCGGCGAGCGGGCAGCTTCGAGCAGGGTCGCAGGGCGGCTGCGCGGAGGGCGCGGGATGGCGGGGCGGCGCCGGGTCGCGGGAGATCCACCTGCTGGTAACGGAGCCGCGGGCGCCGCGGCCGGGCCCGGAGCTCGTGCGCCGCCGGCTGCTGCGGGGCCGTCTCGGGGTGCGGGCGGGCTGGGCCTCGGGGGCGGGCGCGGGCCGGGCCGTCCAGGGCGCGCCGTCAGCCCCGCTCCGCCGCCGCAGCCCCTCGGTGCCGCGCGCTCCCTCGGTGGCCGACCGGGCGCCTGGTGCGCTCTCGGCGCTCTGTGGCGCGGCGGGGCTCGCCGACTCTGGGGCAAAGTGAAGGAAAGTGGGGGTTTGGGGGGTGAGGCAGAGTTGCTCGCGGGACTGCCCCAGGGCTCTCGCCCGTCCCGGAGTCGGCGGCGTCCCGGGGCCGCGGGGCAGGTGGGGCGGGGGCGAGGCGGGCCAGGGTTGCTCCCGAGGCGTTCACCGTTCTGGCGAATTTTCCTACAAAGTCAAGACCTGCGGGTCCTACGTGTTAGCGCACCCTCATCCCCAGGCCTCCAGTTCCCCGCTATCGAGGAAGCTGCGCGTGGGATCCTCGGGTCGGGGCCAGGTGATTCCACTGAGGGTACCACCAGGTGACAGCGGGAAGGCGTGTTTTATGAGCTGGCAGTCAGACCACTCGCGCGCCCGCTTTTTATTTCTCGCAGCGAGTGTTTCTCTGGAGCCCCGCTCATTGCTTACAATCCGGATTGCGAAATAGAAGCAGGCGCAGTGTCTGTTTTCAGTCCTCTCCATATATTTTGCTGTTGTGCTTTTGCTGTCGGACGACTTCTGGCCAAAGAAAATGGCAACGTCGTTCGTTTGAATTTAGAAGCTAAATTTAGAAGTGAATAATATGCGTTTAATGGTTTATCTTTCTTTTTCTGAATGTTAAAAAAAACCAACACTGTCATTAACAGGTTATCGTAACAAAGGTTTCTTTAGCCCGCACCGTGTAAATCTGAAAACGCACAGGACGATGAAGTTATGTAAGCTGTATTAAGGAAAAATAGAAATCCTATTATAAATATAAAACCAGTGAATTTTAACAAAACCGCGCTGAATAAAGTTACAGGGCTTACATCATGGTATTCATGAGGGTGCCTTTCCTTCAGGCACCCCTGTTCTGTCTGGAATGGCAGTGAAATCATAAGCATTTTTAGCCCTGGAACATACTATTTCGGAGAACACTTTAAAATCAAAGGTTATGTATCTAATAATAACATAGGACTGCAGCCCTTAAAAGACTGTTAATAAAACAGATTTTTTTTTCCAGCCTGAGATCTGGAGTTGAAAGTTCGAAACATCTTTGTCAGGATGGAGAAGATGACCAGTAACTTTAGCCACTGGCTTTTTGTTGTTAAGGATTCCGATGTGCTAAGTGATAGTCTCAGAGAGTGTCATGGTGTTAGATTGAAGTTTTTGTGAGCGTGGATGCTGACAACAAATATGGGTCACTTCTCCTGCCTCAGGTAGTCAGTCAACCCAGAGGGCTCTTGGCTGTATGAACTACCTCTCCTGGTTTGAGAGCATAGGGATCACTGGTTTTGCTCTTTTAGGTGCAACTAAACTTCATTAGTGTGGAAAACCCTGTTTTAAAATGTATGACAGTATGCTGAGTAAAATGCCCTCGTGTTTGTCTTGCCGAATTTCAGGTCCTGTTTGTTGGTAGAGTTCATTATTTGCATTTTCTTCAAACCAGATATGAATAACTTCCTGGATCCAGTATTTACTATTCCTCATGTTTTTCATGTTACCAACACTGTATCTACAATATACTTTCATTATAGAGTTCGCTCACTTTTACTTGTCTCTCTACCCATTTATACCGACTTTCATACAAATAAGTATTTAATAAAACTGTGTTTCAAAAATCTTTCATTTTCTACTTCTTCACTTCCCTTTCCCTGTGATTACTGATTGAATGTTTATTCTAATAATCTGGATCTCTTATCAGGGCAGTATCTTTTTTGAAGTAAAGTGGGGCTCAGGTGGGGGCTATAACAACAGAAAATTATTTGCATCTTCATATAATGCCATGAAAAAATTAAAATTCCAAGTTACATAATTCACTGAGTTAACCCTTCATTTTTTTATAATTAGAATCATTATTGAGTGCTTAAAAAAAAAAATTATCCGTCTGTGCTGAGTCTTAGTTATAGCATGTGGCATCTTGCTCCCGGACCCGGGATTAAACCCTGGCCCCCTGTATTGGGAGCACAGTCAGCCACTGGACCACCAGGGCAGTCCCTTGAGTGCCTGTTGATGTGGTAATAAGACATTATATTAGGTACTTATGGAATTGAGTTGAAATTCTGGGATTTCCCTCTAAGACTGTTGACATGGATATGTTAGGTGAATGAATAACTTTGGTTTTAGAAAATAATCATAATTTGAACATGAGAGTATCTTTGGAAATTCTTGATTGCGGAGAGTAAGGGGAAGCGAGGAAGTAGTCTCTAGAATATTATATCAGTACCACAGAGTTGCTGGTCAAGGAGGGTTCCTAGGCTGCCTGGGTATGAGTGAGGGAGAGGAGGGCCCAGCCCAGGGTACAGGAAGTGAGAGCTTCATTCAGGTTTTAAGTTGAAACTTTGAAGTTGCCTGTGAATTTTGCAGTTTATTCCATAATAGATCCATATTTGTTGTAGAGTCTAATATATACATATATTTTTAATTCACACTTTAAACTGTTGGGTAACACCTCGGGAAGATTCTCCAGTGTAACCTGAAGCTTGGAGTGCCCCTGGAGCTTCTTTTCACTGGACTGCAGTACAGAGGGGCAGAGGGTGGGGGATGAGAACTTGGACTTCAGAGTCATGCAAATTAGGATTCCTTCTCTGGGTTCATTTCATTGTGTGTACAGTAGGGCTAGCAGTGCCTGCCTCACGGGAGGAGTTGGGAAGATGTAGAGGGCGTGAGGAAATGCTTAGTGAGTTGTAGTGTCTCATCGTCATTATTAATCCAGACGATCTTTTCTCACTAGTGGAGGTTTCTAGCCACGATCAGTTGGACAAACCAGCTGAAATGGTAATTTCTGAATTGCCTACAAATGGCTGCTTTAGCCAGAGAGAATTGTCCCTCAGGCTTCCCAGGCCTCTTTGGAGTTGCGTTAACTCCCCCTGCTGGAGTGACATGTAGTGGATTGCCAAGTGCATCTCGTGGTCCCCTGGGGCCACCAGGAATCATTGCACATCTGGCTGGCCTGACATGCCCCGAGGGAGTGAAATTGGTTCTGTGCAGAGCGGCCTAAACCAGTGACTGGCTGCAAGCTTTTGGTTTTATTTGTTTTTATTAATACAGTTAGCATTTATTGAGAACCTAGAGTTGTACTAGGTGACTATGCTTAAGTACTTCCAGGGACACGATTTCATTCTATTTTCTTTCTAAAAGATTTATTTACTTTTGGCTGTGCTGGGTTTCTGTTGCTTCAAGCGGGCTTTCTCTAGTTGTGGCCAGTGGGGGCCCCTCTCTTCAGTTGCGGGGTGTGAGCTTCTTGTTCAGGTGGCTTCTGTTGTTGAGGAGCATGGGCTCCAGGGTTTGTAGGCTTCAGTAGTTGGAGCACATGGGCTCAGTAGTTGTGGGGCATTGACTCAGCTGCTTTGCGGAATGTGGGATCCTCTCAGACCAGGGATCAAAGCTCTGACCCAGATTCTCAACCACTAGACCACCTCATTCCATTTTCTGAACAGGTTTGCTGGATGGGAGGTGATCTCCAGGTCTCCTGAGTTAAAGCAGTGCTCAGTGGTTGGTTAATACTGGTCCTGTGGTATCCTGGTTGGATTGCCATGTTTGCAAAATGCCAGAATAATCCCAGTTTACACCTGGGAAGTAGGTTAATTATTGGAAAAACTACATTTATCTTATGATGATGATCAGTAGTGGCCATCACTGTAGCCTTTTTATTATTTATGAGAACAGGAGGAGCTGAGATAGCTTTCTCAGTTCCTGGATGAAATCACAAAGTCGAGATAATTGACATGCCTGAAGTCACGCAAGTAATGGTGGGGCTGGATCTAGGACCTAGGGCTTTTGGCCCTTGTAAGTTGTCTGGTTTTTTTTTAAATTTTGAACCATTAACTATTATTGTGCAATAGGAGGATTGTAGAGAGTGAAGAATGTTCCTCAGGGACCATTGTGTGATCATTAGAGTTCTCATGGGCCCCCCACCTCTTCCTTTACATAAGTAACCATGACTCTCTTTCCACAGACACAACAGAACCATCCAGCAGGGAGTATAGTTGAAAGCTTTTTTCCCCTGGAGGAGAACCATATCACTCAAGGCTATCACATGAGTCATTTGGGTGTAGGGGGTAATCTTTATAGATACAGTGTAGCCCAGCCAAGAATCTGTTTGTAACAGTGACTGATAAATGAAGAAACCAGTATTTTGCATCCTTGAGCAAGTTTGTCTTTCTCTTTCCCCCTTGAATAGGGAGAAAGAAGCATCCACCTATGAAGACGTGCAGACAGTCCTGAATAGTAATTGTGGATGGTGTGGCTGCCAGACTAGTTCTGCTGAGCATCTGAAATGAACCTATCCTATTGATTGTTTCAGTTGGCCCCGAGCCAGGAGTACTGGGCTTGCTTGACTTCAGGATAAAAAGAAGCGGACTTGGTTATCATCGTAAACATATGAACCAGTGTGATGGTGAAATGAGATGAGGCTCCGAAATGGAACTGTAGCCACTGTTTTAGCATTTATCACCTCGTTCCTCACTTTATCTTGGTATACGACATGGCAAAATGGGAAAGGTAAGGAAAACGTCTCCAAAAAACGTGCATGGAGTGTGGCTGGTTTTTTTGCTTTGTCAACGGTGCATAAATGCTCTGAGTTGAATGCGCCTACAGGCTGCATGTTTCAAGCTATCTGCTGGCGGCCTGCCAGTTTCTTTCTGACACCGAAATGAAACAGTTGAAACAGTATTCTTGGACAGAGGAGACAAAATTTCTCATTTGAATGGGGTTTGCTTTGTTTCTTGATTTCTTGTAATTGCTCTTGTAGAAACATGCTCATCAGCAGTTTGTATTATAAATGACAGCCAAGTTGAGTAATGAAGACTTTCATTTTGGCGTTTTATTTTTTATTATTAAACATCATCAATGTTTAATAAGCCTCCTCGTACCGGATGTTGTATGAAACACTTAAAAGGACACAGTGGCTTCATGAAATTTATATGCTGATTATCCTAATGATTTGGTGCTGTGTAGTTAATTATTTAAACTGCATGTGTTGATAGGTTGCTCTTCAGGCAAAAGTATTTTTGAAGTGGGTGAGAAATTCCATTCGGAAATTTTAAAAAGTAATTCTGTTGAGACTACTGAACTGTGTTTTTAAGGAAGGTTATCTGTTTAGAGATTGGAATTGTATTGAAGGATAATGCATTTCTTTGCTTTTTTGGGAAAATATTTTGGGAAAATTCCTACCCCTACTTTTATTATTTGTAGACTTTTAAATAAATAATTTATTTGTTTATGGCTGCCCTGGTTGCAGCCATATAGATTGCAGCCTGTGGGCTTTCTCTAGTTGCAGTGAGCAGGGACTCCTCTAGATGCAGGGCCTGGACTTCTCTTGGAGTGTCTCATTGCAGAGTGTGGGCTGTGGGTGCACAGGCTTCAGCAGTTGTGGTGCACAGGCCTAGCTGTACCACAGCATGTGGGACCTTCCCAGACCGGAGGTTGAACCCCTGTCCCCTGCGCTGGCAGGTGAATTCTTAACTACTGGACCACCAGGGAAGTCTCCTACCACTTCTTTTTACATACCTCTTTTCCTCATGTTAATCTAGGAAATATTAACGGCAAGAAGAATGGAGATCTGTTAGAGTCAGGGCAGAGTAGTAATCATCACTTGGTTATCAAAAGCTGCTATTGTTGGCATTATTGACTTGCATGAAGGTAACTTTATTTTCTATTAATTTTTCTCTGGTGTGTAGATATGTATATATCTGTATCAGTGTACATATATTCATGAAATAAGCTGATATAAGCAGGCAAATGTACTCTGTGCTTTGAGCAAGTTTAACATTGTTTTTGTCTTGCTCTGAGTTGGGCTCTAATTTTGGAAGGCATTCTTTGGGGGGAAAATGAATGAAACACTTACTGAAGATCTTTCTTCTTTGCAGACGAATATATACATTTTAGATTTCATTTTTTAATCATACCAAAAGGAGAGGACTTACTTAGGAAGAACTTAGAGTAGTTAATCAAACTATTGCTTGGCTCTGACGTGAGCAGAACAGATGACTGGCTTTAGCGGTCAACTTAGAAAATAAGAGAGTTAATCATAAGAGTATATGAAATTTTTTCTTATCAGGAAACTTATCTACCCAGAAAGTTATAGTAACAGAAACTTGACCCTTTTACCTGTGTCTTATTTAAAGCGTTAACACTTTCGGAATCTCCATTCCATGTATCTTATTTCTTTTGTAAAGCCATTAATAAGCGTTGTTTTTGTGTGGGGTAGGTTGTCTTTAGTATCAGTATTAATTGCATATACAGGTGTTGTCACCAGAATGGGAAAGAATGTGCTATTATAGACACACACAATCTCTGCTTCGGTTCTCTCTCTGAACAGTGCTGTAATCCTCCTGTGCATACTTTTTGCTCTGTTTTTCTGCTTGGTGTTTTGTCTGAACTCTTTCAGGTATCCACAGAGGTCTCCTGTCGTGTTTACGTAAAATCCCCTGTGCTTTAATGACATCGTTTATGTAACCACTCTAACTGCTGAGCATTTGGATTCTTTCTAGATGGTTCTGGCAGTCAGCCTGGATTTTCCAGAGCCGGCCTCATTTCAGATGTTTAATTCTTGTATACTCGTAAACCACATGCTCTGCTTTTTATATTGAAAGCATGGTTTCCGTAATCGCTGGATGTTGCTGGACTCAGAGTTTTTATTTTTCATGCATGCATCACTCCCTTTCCTGTACCTACCTCTGCCTATCTCCGTGTTAAATGCTGTAAATATGGAAAGGAAGGAGAAACTACTCACTTTTGGAAATCTCAAGAACCGGTAGGAGAAGGTGCAAGTAAAATGGGATAAAATGTGATACCATCTGATAGAGCAGTAACAGTACATATATGTTATGAAACAATAACATAGTCTCACTTAATCCTCATAACAACCCTAGGAGGTATGATGACTCACTTTCTATAGATGTGGAAACCAAGGCTGAGTGTAAGAAACTTGTCAAGGTCGTACATTAAGTGGAAGAGTGGAGTTTAAACTTGGTCAGGCTGGTTCCAGAGATGATGCTCTTAGCTACTGGTCTGCTGTGCAGAAGAGTGGAGACCAGGCAGATTAGGGGAGAGTGGGCATGGCAGGTAGAGGGAGCTGCCTTTACTTTCATGAAGCTCTGAGAGAGTGTGGAGTATTTGTGCTTTGGAATTGTAAGATATTCATTGTGGTTGGCAGATAGGGTTCCAGGACTGTCCCAGGGTTTAGCTAGTAATCCCAGTGTGCTCTCTATCATATTTATCCTAGGTCTTCATTTGCCACTCAAAAGAATAAATGAACTGGTCCATGGGATTGGCATAATTTGGGGAAGATATCAGTAACTCCACTAGGAAAGCTGGTGTTCAGGCCAGGGTACAAGTTCCTGCAGGGTATACTGGACTCTCACATTAAAAAATGAGACAGAATTCCAAGTATGTGGAAAGTACAGTGGGAAAGTTGTAAGCAGGTGTGAGAGTGGGATGAGAATAATTGCACGTCTTACTCGTGTGTGTGTGTGTGTGTGTGTGTGTGAGGGGGGATGCTTCTCCTGATGAATTTCCTATTTTGGTCAGGCACAGTCCAGAAACTGGACATCTTAGACCCCTGTCCTTAGGGATACCTAACATTCATGCACGTGTTTCTGTGTGAACATGTATTTTCATTTCTTTTTGTCTAGAAGTAGAACTGCTGGGTCGTGTGGAAACTCTATGTTAATCACTTGAGGAGCTGCCAGACTTTTTTCCCAAAGAAGCTGGACCATTGTGCATTTCCTCTAACGGATATGAGGGCTACAATTTCTTTACATTCTTGATGGTACATGTTTCCTGGCTTTTGGATTCTACTTGACTCAATGGACATGAATCTGAGTGAACTCCGGGAGTTGGTGATGGACAGGGAGGCCTGGCGTGCTGCGATTCATGGGGTCTCAAAGAGTCGGACATGACTGAGCGACTGAACTGAACTGAACTGTCCTAGTGGTAGTGAAGTAGTATATCATTGTGGTTTTTATTTGTATTTCTAATAACATCTAGCATCTTTTTATGTACTTATTAGCTATTTGTATATCTTCTTCAGAAAAAAATGTCTATTCAGGGTCTTTGCCTATTTAAAATTTATTTTTAAAATTTAAGAATTCTTTATTCTAAGGCAAAAATACAGTAAGGGTAGTGGATCAACCACCTATATACCTAATGTGAAGGTTAAAAGACAAAGCTAGTAAAAATCATATAACTATCAATAAAAATATGTACACACAGTAATTAGGGAGTGGACAAAGTAAAAATATATAAAAGATGAGATCAAAAACGTAAAATGAGGGGGTGGAATAAAAAAAAGTGTGCTAAGTCATTTCAGTCATGTCCAACTCTTCATGACCCTATGGACTGTAGCCCGCCAGACTGCTCTGTCCATGGGGTACCCCCAACAAAGAAACACCTAACTACATAAAGCAGTTATTAACAGATATAGAGGGAGTAATTAACAATATAGTGAGTAGGGAACTTTAACACCCCACTTAAATCAGTGTGGATAGATCATTCAGATGGAGAATGAATAAGGAGACATTGGCGTTAAATGGCACATTAGGTTAGTTGGATTAAATATACATAGGACTTTCAACTCCAAAAGAGCAGAATACTTATTCTTCTCAAGTGTGCATGTAATCAGTAATCANAACTTTAACACCCCACTTAAATCAATGTGGATAGATCATTCAGATGGAGAATGAATAAGGAGACATTGGCGTTAAATGGCACATTAGGTTAGTTGGATTAAATATACATAGGACTTTCAACTCCAAAAGAGCAGAATACTTATTCTTCTCAAGTGTGCATGTAGTCAGTAATCAGTATTCTCCAGGATAGATCATATGCTAGGCCACAAAGCAAGTCTCAGAAAATTGAAGAAGATTTAAGTCATATTAAGCACTTTTTCTGACCACTGCAGTATGAGACTAGGAATCAACTACTGGGGAAAAAAAAAATACGTGGAGTCTAAACAATATGCTACTGAACAATCAGTGGGTCATGGAAGATATCAAAGAGGAAATAAAAATATACCTTGAGACAAATGAAGATGGAAACACAGCATTCCAAGATTTATGGGACACAGAGAAGACATTTCTAAGATGGAAGTGTATAGCAATTCAGGCTTAACTTGGGAAACGGTAACAATCTCAAACAATCTAACCTTACACATAAAGAACTAGAAAAAGAATAACAAAGCCCCAAGTTGGTACAAGTAAGGAAATAATAAACATCAGAGTGGGAGTAAATGAAACAGAGATGCAAAAAGCAGCAGCAAATATGAGTGAAAGCAACTAAGATCTGGTCCTTTGAAAAGATAAACAAAATCAATAAACCTTTAGCTGGGCTCCTCAAAAATAAAAGAAGGCCCAAATAAAATTAAAAATGAAAGAGAAGTTATAACTGATACTACAGAAATATAAAATGTAAGAGATTGCTATGTTATGTTAGCAAACATACTATTGTATGTTAGCAAATTGCACAACCTAGAAATACTGGATAAATTTCTAGAAACATACAGTCTTCCAAGATTGAATCAGGAAGAAATAGAAAATCTGAGCAAACTGATTACCTTAATGAAGTTAAATCAGTAATTAAAAAAAAAAAAAAAAAACCCCAGAAGAACAAATGTCCAGGATCAGATAGCTTCACAGGTGAGCTCTACCAAACGTTTAAAGAAACATTTAAATACTTCTCAAAGTATTCCAGAAAGTTGAAGAGGAAGGAACATTTTCAAATTCAGTCTATGAGACCAGTACTACCCTGGTACCCAAACCAGGCAAAAATATCACACACACAAAGTTATAGGCCAATATCCTGGATGAACATAGATGTAAAAATCCTCAACAAATTATTAGCAAACTGAATCAACAATACATTAAAAGTTTCATGCATCATAATCAACATGATACACCACATTAGAAACATTAAGGATGAAAGTCATATGATCATCTCAACAGATACGGAAAAATATTTTGATAAAGTTCAACAGCCATTTATGATAAAAACTCTCATAAAGGCTGTATATGACATAATACAGCTAACATACTCAACAGTCATACAAGCTTACAGTTAAGTCACAGGAATGTAACATAGCATAAGGAAAATAGAAATACTGTACTGATTTTGTATGGTGATGTCATAGACTTGTCATGATTATTTCATAGTGTATTTGATTGTCAGATCCCTATGTCGTACATCTGGAACTGACATATTGTACATCGGCTATATTTCAGTATTTAAAAAGGGAAAAAAGAAAAAGTCCTTTCTAGATACACGTTCCTTGTGAGAAATGTGACTTGCAAATATTTTCTATCATTCTGTGAGTTGTCTCTTCGTATTCTTGATGGTGTTCTGTGAAGTGCGAAAGTTTTAAATTTTGATGAAGTCCGGTCTATTTTTGTGGCTGTTGCTTGTCCTTTTGGCGTCATATTTAAGAATCTGCTGCCAAATCTAGGATCGTGAAGATTCTCCTACGTTTGTTTGGCTCTTCAGTTCAGCTGCTCAGTCGTGTCCGACTCTTTGCAGCCCCATGCCCTGCGTGCTTTGCTCTTACATTAGGTCTTTAATCAATTTCAAGTTAATTTTTGTCTGTGGTGTAAAGGACCCATTCCATTCTTCTGCATGTGACTATCCAGTTGCCCCATAACCATTTGCTGTGTCTACTGTAAGTAACATATAGTTGTATCATGCTTTTTTAAAAATCCAGCCTAATGGTGTCTCCCTTTAGACTGAGTGTTACTCATTGACATTTATATGATACTGGTGTAGTTTGATGTACAGATGCCATCTTACTCTTCAGTTTTCATAGGTCTCATGTCTTTTTTGTTTCTGTATTCCTGCTTTACTTTTTTTTTCGCACTGATTGAATATTTTCTTTTCTTTCTTTCTTTTTTTTTTTTTTTTTTTNCTGGTGTAGTTTGATGTACAGATGCCATCTTACTCTTCAGTTTTCATAGGTCTCATGTCTTTTTTGTTTCTGTATTCCTGCTTTACTTTTTTTTTCGCACTGATTGAATATTTTCTTTTCTTTCTTTTTTTTTTTTTTTTTTTTACTGTTAGGAATGCTTTAATCAAATTTAAAATAGGTGGCAACTCTTTCTAATGTAGCATTTTCATTTCGTTAGTGACATTTTTCACTATTTTTTGAGTATTTTTAGTGATGATTCCAGAGTTCAGCTTATGGGATTCAAATTCGAGTTTATACCAGTTAACGATAGTAAAATATAGAAAGTCACTCCTATTTAGCTCTATTCCTTTTCTCCTTTGTTGTG
Source organism: Neotragus moschatus (assembly GCA_006410615.1). Lineage (NCBI taxonomy): Eukaryota > Metazoa > Chordata > Mammalia > Artiodactyla > Bovidae > Neotragus > Neotragus moschatus. The sequence goes on along the minus strand of SJYA01001572.1, from coordinate 426,908 downwards.
TGGCGTTGTTGTTACACACATTACATCTGTTAATGTTATAAACCCAGGAATACATTGCTACAATCATTAATTATTACACCACCTGTTATTCTTTCCTTCGCACCTAGCAGCTTTTTTTCCCTCTACCGTTTTTGTGCAGTTTTTAGCAACTTTATTACATTCCCATGTATTACAGATTCAACAGTGCATTATATACAAATCATTTTATGGAGTTTATAAATCAGTTGAGGGAAAGGAGAAAATGAGCATCAGCAGTTATATGATTGCTGACTGTTTGTGTGGATTTGAATCACTCCTATCAGTTGTTTTCAGCTTGGTGAAATTCCCTTCGTATTTCTTAGGAGGCAAGACTGCTAGCAATGAATTCTTGTCAATTTTTATTTATCTTGTAATCTGAGAAATTTTATTTTCATTTTCTAAAAAAAAATAGCTCTCCTGGATGTGGAGATCTTTGTTGACAGGGCTGTGTGTGTGTGTGTGTTTGTTTTTTACTACTTTGTGTTACCCACTGCCTCTAGCCTCTGTTATTTTTGCTGAAAAGTCAGCTTCTAATCTTATTAGGGTCCCCCTTGTAAGTGATAAATCATTTTTCTCTTGATGCTTTCATCATTCTCTTGTGTTTGACTTTCATCCTTTNAAAAAAAAAAAAAAAATACTGGAGTGCGTTGCTATTTCCTTCTTCAGGGGATCTTTCCAACCCAGGAATCGAACCTGGGTCTCCTGCATTGCAGGCAGATTCCTTATCGTCTGAGCTGTCAGGGAAGCCCTTTCATGGTTTTGGCTCACCAAAATTGTGTAATTGTGCTTGTTGAGTGCTTTCTGTGTATCAGGCGTGGCTAGGAGTTTGGGTTACTTTAGTGAGTATATCAGAAATACTCCTGCTGTAATGTAAGGGAGGAGAGGTGGTGGTTCTAGTCATTCAGTCATTTCCGACTCTGTGAACCCATGGACTGGGAGGGGAGGGAAGGCAGCTTAAAAAAAAACATTAATTAAACAATAAGCTAAAGAATAATGTGTTTTTTAAACTTTCGTATTCTGAAATTTAGATTTTCCAAAAATTTACACAGTAGTATGCAGAGTTCCCTTCTGCCCTTACGTAAACACAGAGTACAATTTTCTAAGCCAAAAAATTCACTTTGATACGAGACTGTTAACAGTCTAATTTACAAAGCTCATTTTGCTTTTTCCAGTTTTTTCCCATTAATGTCCTCCTTCTGTTCTGAGATCCGGACTAGGACCCCACACTGCGTTTAGCTGTCATCTTCCTAGAAGCCTCCTCCTTCATGGAAAATTTCCTTATTTTGTCCTCGGCATTTCTGAAGTGATTTGGTCAGTTACCTTGTAGAATGGTCCTTAATTGGAACTCGTCTGATTATCCCTCACGATTAGACCGAGGTAACGCGTTTTTGGTGAGAAGACCAGAGAAATTACACTGTGTTCTCCTTAGTGCCTTACATCAAGGGGTGCCTGACGTGGACAGGTCTTACGTTAACCCCACTCACGTGGTTACAGTGCAGTCTGCCAAGCTTCTCCCCTGTACAGTTGCTGTTTTTTCCTTGTAATTCATAAGTATTTTGTGAAAGCGTCTTTAAAACCAAGCAGACGTCCTGTTTCTCATCGTACGTTCGTTCAGATCTGAACAAGTATTGATGGTTTTTGTCTGCAACAGTCACCACTGTGCTCTCTGCCAAGCATGATTTTCTGTTTCCATCACTCCTTCTGTGTTTATTAACTGGAACTTGACTGAAAGGAAGAGATGTCTATTCTTTCTCATTTATTTCTTGTTATATGAGTGTGAACTCATGAGTATGTATTTTGTCCTATGGGTTATAATCCTTAACAGTTGTTAATTATTTTATCGTTAGATTGTCCAGAGGTGGCCATTGGGAGCTCTTTGAGTTGGCTTGTGTGACTTAAGCATTGCCTCAATTTCAAATTTGTTGAGGTGAAATTCACATAACGAAATTATCCTTATGAAGTGAATAATTTAGGACATTCAAAATGTGCAACCACCGTCTTTAGTCTCCATTCATTTTTTGAGCAATTTTTAATTTTCTACTGCCATAATATGGTCCAGGATCACCTTGTATTTTCTCTGCCCCAGCCCTGGAAGTCATCATTTCTTCAAGGAGCCTCCAGTTTCTTGAGAAATGGAGTCTTGGTGGACTCGTTCCTTTGTGGTACCAGCACTTCTTGTCCCTCTTAGTGGACAGCGCAAGGCTATTTCTATATGCATGTGTGCATGCCAAGTTGCTTCAGTAGAGTCTGACTCTCTGTGACCCCATGGACTGTAGCCTGCCAGGTTCCTCTGTCCATGAGATTCTCCAAGCAAGAATACTGGAGTAGGTTGCTATGCTCTCCTCTAGGGGATCTTCCTGACCCAGAGATCGAACCTGGGTCTCCGGTGGCTCCTGCATTGCAGGCAGATTCTTTACCACTGAGCCACGAGGGAAACCTATATAATGTATATATGCTGCTAAGTCGCTTCAGTCATGTCCGACTCTGCGACCCCATGGACTGCAGCCTACCAGGCTCCTCCGTCCATGGGATTTTCCAGGCCAGAGTACTGGAGTGGGGTGCCATTGCCTTCTCCATATATGTATATACAGAGAGGCCATATATAGATAGATATAAAACCACCGTGAGTTCATAACTGGTCCCTCTGACTTTAATCTAGTGCCATCGTATTCCTTCTTGTCTCCACATTTCCCTGTATCTGTTAAAAAAACATGGCTGTTAATATCCCAATATAGTAATTATTAGCTAAATCTCAGAGTGTGTGTGTAGTTTCAAGGACTTCCCCGGTAGCTCAGCTGGTGAAAAATCTGCCCACAATGCAGGGGTTGCAGTTCCCAACCCCAGTTCTATTCCTGGGTTGGGAAGATCTGCTGGAGAAGGGATAGGCTATGAATTCCAATATTCTTGATCTCCCCTGGTGGCTCAGACGGTAAAGAATCTGCCAGCAATACAGGAGACCTGGGCTGGGAAGATCCCCTGGAGAAAGAGACAGCTACCCACTTCAGTATTCTGGCCTGGAGAATTTCATGGACAGAGGAAGCTGGCGGCCTACAGTCTATGAGGTTGCAAAGAGTCAGACACAATTGAGCCTCTTAACACTTTTCTTTTCTTAGTAGTTTCAGAATTGCTAACCCATACCCAAGTGAAAAGTAACATTATTTGCACATGGTTCTTTTTGTATTTACTTTCGCAGTTATATAGTCAAATATTTTGCAGAGTTCCTTATTCCTTGTTTTAGTCATTTCCTCTTCGGTGTGGCTATACTGTTTATTTATAACACACATAGGTCCATTTATTACTGTGAGTATTCTATTTTGGATTTCCCCCATATCCGGTGTCATTGCAGTCATGAACATTTTGGATATGTGAAACATTTCCTTGGTTCTGAGACTCACCAGTTGAGGAAAAAAATGTGTCCCAAGAGAAATGTTCTCATTCCCTCTGCCCCATTTCCATCCTTCCCTTTTTTCTCCACAGCTCCCACCTGTCCTTTGCAGGTAAATAATCTCATTATATTCTGGCTTTTTCCTTCCTATATTTCTTGGGGCACCCATGAGCAGACACATAGACATTTTCCATATCCTTTGCTTTCTTCCATGAGGGATAACACACCATAGATAACACTTGCTTTTTCACTTAGCAGTGTATGCTGGAAATCATTCCATGTCACTTCATTTCATAGAAATAATCTTCATTGCTTTTTTTCTTTAAACAATGTCAAAATACTCCATTGTGTGCATGAACCATAAGTTTTCCAGCTGCTCTCCTCTCCAGGGACACACGCATGTGGTTTTTACACATTTCCCATTCATTCAGTATTTGTGTGTGTGCGCACATGTGTTTTCTGCCAGGCATTGTAAAGGGCCTTGAGTAGTGGAAATCTAGCTTACAGAGGCTTTTATTTGTTGGTTTAATTTTAGCCTTAATTTTTTGTCCAGATAATGGGAAATCGAGATCTTAATTTTTTGGAAGAAAACTGGAGTTGTCATCTATGTCATAAACACGAAAGTCTGAGGGTAGAATAGTTTTGATTAACATTTAGATTTAAATACCTTATTCAGACGGGAAAAGTTTTTTTTTTTTTTTTTTTTTTTTTTTTTTGCTGAAGTATTTTTTGTTTGCCTATCTAACGATATTTAATTTTCAAAACCAGAAGACAGAAGGTAGGCCAGTTTTTGTAGAGGCTCTATTCCATATTTTCTCAACAGGAACCTGAAAGGTGACTTAACACATTATTGACCGGAGACTTATCACAGCCACAGGCATTAATTTCTGCAAAATCCCCCAGTCAATAACGTGTTAAAGCAAATTGCAACCATTGTTCATTTTTTAAAGTTTATTTCTGCAGTTTAAAAAGTAGTAAATATTCACATCAGACATTTTACTTTCTCCCCACTTGAGATGATAAGATATTTTCTAGCCACGAGGAAGCAGAGTTGGCATGTGTATCCCATCTTCATTTCAGCAGATTTCAGTATTTATTGTCTTCAGAACAGTTTCCTATCAAATAGGAGTTCGATAACAGGAGGATTGGATTCCCTGCAGTAGTGGAGAGGGTGGATGTTGGGTTGAACCAGGGTGTGTGCAGGTGGCAGAGAAGCCTTGGCTGGCAGTAGCGTTTGACCTGCTGGATCAGAGGCCCAGATGCGTGAAGGATGGAAGGCAAGCAGGAAGAGGTGGAGGGAGTGGGAGAGTCTGGGGGCTGGAAGCTTCTGACAGATCAGAGGCAGAGATGGCAGGAGCTGGTGTGTAGCAGGAAAGGGGGTGAGATCTGAACGGCCGGGGAGTTCATGGTGAAGAGTATCATGCTTCTATTACTTTCTCTAAATTTTACTTCCAGTAAAATATCCTATTTCTTTAGTGTGCTTATGCTCAGTCCCTTCAGTCGTGTCCAACTCTCTGTGACCCCATGGACTGTAGTCTGCCAGGCTCCCCTGTCCATGGGATTTCCCAGGCAAGAAGACTGGAGTGGGTTGCCATTTCCTTTTCCAGGGGATCTTCCTGACCTAGGAATTGAACTTGCGTTTCTTACACTGGCAGACCTGCTTGCCTCTCTGAGGATGCTTCATTTACACCCGAGATGCTTATGATCCTCGTGGGTATTTTTTGCAATGAAATATACTTTGTTAGGTTAATAAGGCCTTTTAAGCACCCTTTGCTCATGGTGTTAGTTTTTTCCATGCTGGTATTTTCCCTCTGCAATAGGATTCTTGATTGTCCTCCTGGTAGACAGGTTGTAAACTTAAGCATGTTTTATTAGCATCTTCTGATTATAAGACCAGCTAGAGTTTTTTCCTCTGAGATGAGGGAATCTAGTCTAGAAGTGTGATCATTTTAGAACAAATCATTCTTCTCTTAATTTTTTGTGTGACCATTGTTCTGATCATCCCTTCTCTCCCATTCTTGTTATGCTTCTTAATGTTGACTGAAGACTCTTGGCCTTGCACAAAATCTCCCCCTGCTGCATTTCTTGGTATACACAGATAGATACAAAATTATATACATACTTTATAAGGAGATATGCTTTATTAGAAATAGCACATACTCAGTTTTATTGACAGTCTCCTACTTATTTACATTAACAAAAAATTATCCATATATTCTTTACCTCTTTCATTGTCATATCAACCTTTTTCTGAAGATTTTTCTTTTTTAGTACTATTTACAAAATGAGTTTACATCTACTTAATATTTTTTTTCCTTCTACTGTCACAACTTGTCTACTGAAGGTCCTTTTAAAAAGGCTGTTGTCTTAAAACTTCCCTGGTGGTCCAGGGGTTAAGACTTGGCCTTCTAGTGCAGGGTGTGAGTTTGATCCCTGGTCAGGAAACTAAGATCCCATGTGCCATGCAGCATGGCCAAAAGATTTTTAAAAAGAGAGAGAAGAAGCTGATGTCTTTATCTCTTTAAAACTCTGACAACTTTGGAAGCATGCTTGCTTTCTTAATCCAACTTCCATGCTTGCAGACAATCCTGATATTTTTCTGAAATAAAAAGTGTGGAATAAGTTGTGCCGTAAGAGTGCTAATTCCTGTCAGGAGGGATCATATTAAAGACCAATATTTGGGTCTTCTTAGGACTTCATGAAGGAATGGCAACCCGCTCCAGTAGTCTTGCCTGGAAACTCCATGGACTGGGGAGCCTGTCCGGGTACAGGCTACTCCCTGTACAGGCACTCCCATGATGAAGAAAAGCGTTGCAGTTGCACTTAGGAGATGGTCCTTGGTTGGTTTTTCCAGTTTAACCCATCGTAGTGCTGTCCTCTGCTTTCTTTATGAGGTTTTTCTTGATCTCTAAGACTTTGTTCTTTGTTCAGGAACTCCAGCTCTCAAAAGAGGCATTCTGATAGGACTGGAGTTTTGTAGGGCAACCAGGCAGCCTGAGACTTGTTGCTTAAAGGAGAACGTGGAACGTCATGTGTGGGCTAGGAAAAGTGTGTGTGTGTGCGCTCAGTCACTTCAGTCCTGCCCGGCTCTCCTGTGACCCCGAGGACAGCCTGCCAAGCTCCTCTGCCTCTCTTGTGCCTCCATTGGCAGGTGGGTTCTTTACCACTGTGCCACCTGGGAAGCCCTCTCGGAGGAGTTTGCCGCCTGTCAATACTTTATCTCTTTCCTCACCTGGGGGTTACTTGAATTTACTTCTTTGTTAATCCTGGGCATCTTCAGTGTAAAGAAATTTCTGTTGATGCCTTGATTACTATTTCAAAGTACTAATAAAAAAAAAAAAACTTAGAGAAAAGTTTCTTCACAAATCCTGTGTATGAGTTATGGAAAAGGAACCTAAATGTTCTAGGAAGTATGATATCCCTAAACTGAGTGTCTGGTGGCTTACAGCCATGATAGAGTTTTCCCTGGTACCTTGTGGTTAAGTCAGTGGAGGTTAAGTTTAAATACCTGACCTTCAAGATTTGAAAGTAAACTTTACAACAAATCTTGTTGTAAAGATTTTTGTTGTTGTTGCCTGTCACAATTTGAATTTATTTCAGATTGTCTCATAACTGCAGCATTCCTCCAGATCTTTTATCCACTCTTATTTTTCCCCCTTTTAATCAGTGGGCTTCCCTGATGGCTTAAATGATAAAGAATCCACCTGCAGTGCAGGAGACCTGGGTCAGGAAGGTCCCCTTAGAGAAGGGAATGGCTACCTACTCCAGTATTGCCTGGAGAATCCCATGGACAGAAGAGCCTTGTGGGCTACAGTCCATGGGGTCGCAAAGAGTAGGACATGACTGAGCAACTAATACAAACCCAAGGTTCTGTTAATTTGTAAGCAGTTTGCAGAGAGATAATAATACTGACTAGATCTCTGTTACTTCTGTTGCCTGGGGTTTCCAGTTGGCTCAGTGATAAAGAATCCACCTGCAATGTAGGAAATGTGGGTCTGATCCCTGGCTTGGGAAGATCCCCTGGAGAAGGAAATGGCACCTACTTCTCTAGTCTTGCCTGGAAAATCCCATGGACAGAGGAACCTGGTGGGCTACAGACCCTGGGGTCGCAAAAGTGTCAGACATTACTTAATAGCTAAACAGCAATTGCTATTTACTGCTGCTGTTTCAGGAGAAATAAGCCTGTAGTTTCAAAATTGAAGATAAGCATAGAATTGGCATTTGGGAATGGGAAAGAATGCCATTTGATGGTCTCATTCAGTCCTCACCACAGTTCTAGGGAAATAAGTGAGTATGAAATCCATGTTTGACATGAAGACACTCAGGCAGTTAGTAAATTCCTTCGTCCCATACTGTTACGTGATTGGAGAATGATAGCATCTAATCGCGGGTGGGTCTGATGCCGTGGCTTGTACCACCTGAAGCCGGCTGCCCACCGCAGCAGAGAACAGTCTCCACAGAGGAGCTTCTGGAAGTCCCGTTTTGTTGGTCACCTAACATGGTTTCTTTCATATGGTTTTTCTAAAATAATAGTTCTTTGATAGTATTTAATCATGTTCTATCCCTATTCATTTATGTTGCGATTTTCTTTTAGAGTACGAGACTTCGATTTTAAGAAATTTGGAAAAAACTCGTTTAATTTCTTTGTTTTTCAGCTAAAAAGTCAGTTCACTCTGCCTTTAGTTAAAGGGTACTTAGGCCATGCAGATAATCTGTTGCAGGTTCCCTTGAAATTGAAGTGTCTATGTTATTGGTTGCTGAAGAAGTATGTGTTCATTTGACTGATGATGGCGGGGTTTTATTTTGGGACATTAAAGTCTGCAATGGCACTCCACTCCAGTACTCTTGCCTGGAAAATCCCATGGATGGAGGAGCCTGGTGGGCTGCAGCCCATGGGGTCGCTAAGAGTCGGACACGACTGAGCGACTTCACTTTCACTTTTCACTTTCATGCATTGGAGAAGGAAATGGCAACCCACTCCAGTGTTCTTGCCTGGGGAATCTCAGGGACGGAGGAGCCTGGTGGACTGCCCTCTATGAGGTCGCACAGCGTCAGACACGACTGAAGCGACTTAGCAGCAGCAGCAGCAGCAGCAGCAGCAACATGTTGCCGTAGTTTGGGATGGTTATAACCTTTCCTTTTCCCACAGATATAATTATACAGAATCTTAAACTTTCAGAGTTTAGGTTTATTGGTCTGATGCAGAGGACACATAAATCTGGGGAATTTTGATGAAAATAAAGCACATAGTCAATGTGTTTTATCAAACCTCAAATTTAGTATGTTTCCTTTTATTATGGAACTAAAAAGCAGGCTATTTCAGTTGTGCTAACTAAAAGGACCTTGACATTGAGTAAATCACCAAGGAGAGTGTCCTAGACTTGACTTATATAGTTTGGTTTATAACAGATTTGATTAAGGTGAACCTAAGGCAGCTGGCAAAAAGATTTATAGGTATTTAGAAAATGTAAGTTTGCAGTGTGGAACTTGTTACTTTGAAACCATTTTCGGGGAGTGAGTTATAATGAAGGTCAGGTGTATCATGGAATGTGTGAAATTTTTGACTTGTAACAAATGTTTAAATATTTGGATTAACAGAAAGTCCAGAAAGAACTCTGGAGATGACAAATGACCGGCCTTCCTCTGGCAGAGTAGGACTTGATTCCTTTTTAGACGTGAAAGGCAAGGTGAATGTGGAGAATATTTACAAAGTCTTAAGATGCTGTTGATAGTATTTTCTCTTCCTGAGGAACGATGGCAGTATTATCACTGGGTACAAACAAGAGCCTGGAGCCTTTGGTTCTCTTAGAGCTTGCTCCTGGATTTTGGAGAAGTCATGTTAGCCTTCTGGCTCAGTTTTGGGTTTGAGTTTTTCTTTTTCTTTTTGCCTTTCATTTTCCTGTTAATATCATGGAGGAATTCTGAGGACTGGGTGCTTGAAGGTAAAATGTAAGCAAACAGGTTTTTTGGTTTCCCCCCCCACCCCAAGGACAAAAAGGTGGATCCTGTCAATTATGGAACTTGCCATTTGGGGACATGTTAATTGAGTAGTTTCAGAGCATGAATATTTATAAAAAGAAGCAGTGACTGCTGGCAGCCAGCAAAAATGAACTAGGACTGAGTCTAGACAGTGAGCCTCTTACAGGACAGTGACCTTGTCCCCACCCTACCTGACCCCCTTTTTGAAAATTTCAAAGTATAGAGAAAAAATATAATGGATGACACAGAAGTATCCCCCCAGATTTCCGTACTTACTTCCAATCTTCTGTTAATGAGTGAAGCGTGGCATGCTTCTCTGAACTCTTTCACGCATTTTTTGCCTCTGCCCCCGCCTTGGCCCCCCGCACACTATGCCCTGTCTGTGTGCCCTTTTAGTCCACTGTTTATACGTTAATTTATGCATGCTGCTAAGTCGCTTCAGTCATGTCCGACTCTGTGCGACCCCATAGACAGCAGCCCACCAGGCTCCCCCGTCCCTGGGATTCTCCAGGCAAGAACACTGGAGTGGGCCACCATTTCCTTCTCCAGTGCACGAAAGTGAAAATTGAAAGTGAAGTCACTCAGTTGTGTTGGACTCTTAGCGACCTCATGGACTGAAGCCTGCCAGGCTCCTCTGTCCATGGGATTTTCCAGGCAAAAGAGTACTGGAGTGGGGTGCCACTGCCTTCTCCAAGTGGGGTGCCACTGCCTTCTCTGATATGTATGCTAATGCCCATAAATTATATGTATGTTTAGACATAACTTTTTTGTGTTTTATATAACATTTATACAAATTTTATAATGATCTGTGTAACAGTGCTACGCAAGTATTATTCTACAGGTATAATAGCATCTTGTCTTTTTTTTTTTAATCACATCATTTCAGTGTTTCTGAGGTCTGTAAACGCCTGGAGCCCCTTACTCCATCATTTTTGCAGATGTTACTCTACAGTCATTTTTCACACTGTTCCGTTCTTAGTAAGACTGGTCCAAGTTCTTCTGACCTAGCTGTATAACAGTTTCATCCTTGTTCATTCAGCAGCTTGCCTTGACTCTTTTGTCTCTGTATACATGGTAGATAACGTTTAGCACATGATAACAAAACCTCTGAATTATTAATTTTATTGATGTGTAGTCCTCATTTCAGTGTTTGCGTACACTTTATTCTTGGTATTGAGTCATAGGAGTTTTATTGCTAGTTGATTTTCATTAAGGTCAGAGTGTTCCAAGATTACATATCAGTTCTTCAGCTGTAGATAATATTTTTAATGGGCATCACTTACTTCCTCAACAGTTAGGGTGATCATATAATTTATTGTTTAAACCGGTGAACTAGAGAGTAATTATTATTACTAGTAACAATAAGGCTGGGATAAGAGTCACAACCCACCCCAGTATTCTTGCCTGGAGAAGCCCGTGGACAGTGGAGCCTGGCGGGCTACAGTCCATAGGGTCACAGAGAGTCAGACACGACTGAAGCGACTGAGTTCACACAAAGAAAATGACTGGCCATGTTTGAGCAAAACAGGGAAACCGATTTGCTCATGATGGGAAGTGAAGTTCTCAGTGGTTCTCAGAATCACTGTGAACCTGTGTACCTGAGAGAGAGTGTGATCCAGTGCACTCATTAAACACTGCATGGAACCGACCCAGGGTTGCAGTTAATTCCTAAAGAAGGAAATATAACCAGCAAGAAGGGGAAATTGTTCCCTGGGTGGTGGCAAGCTTGTGCTGATGCAATCATGAAAGGAAGTTTTTAGTGCGTTGATTGGAATTTAGAAGGTTAATCAACTCTCTTCTCAAGGGAAATAAGCTGTACCCTTTCTCACCTGATTGATAAGAAGAGTAAAGGTCACTGGAGTTTCCCTATCGGAAGACTTAAGATAAAGGTAANTCAGTTGTGTTGGACTCTTAGCGACCTCATGGACTGAAGCCTGCCAGGCTCCTCTGTCCATGGGATTTTCCAGGCAAAAGAGTACTGGAGTGGGGTGCCACTGCCTTCTCCAAGTGGGGTGCCACTGCCTTCTCTGATATGTATGCTAATGCCCATAAATTATATGTATGTTTAGACATAACTTTTTTGTGTTTTATATAACATTTATACAAATTTTATAATGATCTGTGTAACAGTGCTACGCAAGTATTATTCTACAGGTATAATAGCATCTTGTCTTTTTTTTTTTAATCACATCATTTCAGTGTTTCTGAGGTCTGTAAACGCCTGGAGCCCCTTACTCCATCATTTTTGCAGATGTTACTCTACAGTCATTTTTCACACTGTTCCGTTCTTAGTAAGACTGGTCCAAGTTCTTCTGACCTAGCTGTATAACAGTTTCATCCTTGTTCATTCAGCAGCTTGCCTTGACTCTTTTGTCTCTGTATACATGGTAGATAACGTTTAGCACATGATAACAAAACCTCTGAATTATTAATTTTATTGATGTGTAGTCCTCATTTCAGTGTTTGCGTACACTTTATTCTTGGTATTGAGTCATAGGAGTTTTATTGCTAGTTGATTTTCATTAAGGTCAGAGTGTTCCAAGATTACATATCAGTTCTTCAGCTGTAGATAATATTTTTAATGGGCATCACTTACTTCCTCAACAGTTAGGGTGATCATATAATTTATTGTTTAAACCGGTGAACTAGAGAGTAATTATTATTACTAGTAACAATAAGGCTGGGATAAGAGTCACAACCCACCCCAGTATTCTTGCCTGGAGAAGCCCGTGGACAGTGGAGCCTGGCGGGCTACAGTCCATAGGGTCACAGAGAGTCAGACACGACTGAAGCGACTGAGTTCACACAAAGAAAATGACTGGCCATGTTTGAGCAAAACAGGGAAACCGATTTGCTCATGATGGGAAGTGAAGTTCTCAGTGGTTCTCAGAATCACTGTGAACCTGTGTACCTGAGAGAGAGTGTGATCCAGTGCACTCATTAAACACTGCATGGAACCGACCCAGGGTTGCAGTTAATTCCTAAAGAAGGAAATATAACCAGCAAGAAGGGGAAATTGTTCCCTGGGTGGTGGCAAGCTTGTGCTGATGCAATCATGAAAGGAAGTTTTTAGTGCGTTGATTGGAATTTAGAAGGTTAATCAACTCTCTTCTCAAGGGAAATAAGCTGTACCCTTTCTCACCTGATTGATAAGAAGAGTAAAGGTCACTGGAGTTTCCCTATCGGAAGACTTAAGATAAAGGTAAGGTAGAAATAGAACACTGCAGATGCCCTTGTCTCCTTCTGTAAGCGACGTTTCTTCCTGCTTGTGAACTGTGCCTCTTGTGTTCTCTTGATACACTGGCCAGAAGTTAATGTGCAAACTATCGCTGAGTGATTGAACAGAGCACCCATGAGTGTTACAGCTTTCACTGCTTGGTGATGAATTCAGTCTTGAAGGCTGTGTACTAACCCCAGTTATAGGATAATGGTGGTTGCTTGCCACCGTGCTCTTTGGTTTGAAAGTATCTTTCTTCAGATTGCTCGCTTTTGTCTCTTTAGCTCAGTTAATTTATTGTTCACCTCGTGTTTGTTGACTGTGGACAAGGCAGTGTTTCACCAGGTACTGGCAGTGTGGTGGTCCACATCCTTGCTACCAAGTGCCTGTGGCTACTAGCGATGCTCAGTGGGGAGATTGCACAGGAACAGCTGAGCAGCTGACCAGGCTCCATGACTTAAGGCTGGCAGTAAAACACGCGGTTGGGACGGACGGTGACAAAGGTGGGCCTGAGGCCCCCATCTGTTTACACGTAGGTAGTCAGACGAGGCCTCTCTGAGGAGGTGAATCGAGGCCTGAGTTAATAAGAGGCCAGAGAAGCAGGCAGAGGGGAGTCCCAGCAGGAGAATCAGGATTGTGTACAAGCCAACAATGAGCTTGGCGTGTTGAAAGAGCGTCAGGGGAAGTGAGCCCAGGTGAGGCACAGTGGGAGGATGGGGGCGTCGGGAGTAGGGTAGAGATGCCATTGTGAGTTCTGTGATAGACGCGAGGTGCTTAGGCCGGAGATTGAGATTTGGGTGTTATTGGCAGCTGCCTGGTGTAGCCAAAAAGAAAAAATTTTTTTTCTGCAGATATACCAAGAGGGATGAGTTGGGAAAGTGAGACTGACAAATATATGCTACTGATACTATGTATAAAACAGATAACTAGTGGGAAGCTACCACAGCACAGGCAACTCTGCTCTGCTCTGTGGTGGCCTGAATGGGAAGGAAATCCATGGAAGAGGGGATAGATGTGTGTATCCACGTAGGGCTCCCCAGGTAGCGCTAGAACCCACCTCCAGTGCAGGAGACACCAGGGACACAGGATCCATCCCTGGGCTGGGCAGATCCCCTGGAGGAGGAAATGGCAGCCCACTCCAGGATTCCTGCCTGGAGAATCCCACGGACAGAGGAGCCTGCAGACAGAGGCGGGCTGCAGTCCGTGGGGTTGCAAAGAATTGGACGTGACTGAAGCGACTTAGCACACACATGTATACCTATGACTGGCTCACTTTTCTGTACAGCAGAAACTAACACAACATTGTAAAGCAACTATGTTACGTGTGCGAAGTCGTTTCAGTCGTGTCCAACTCTTTGCAACCCTATGGACTGTGGCCCACCAGGCTCCTCTGTCCAAGGAATTCTCCAGGCAAGAATACTGGAGTGGGCTGTCATTTCCTCCTTCAGGGGATCGTCCCAACCAGTGTCTCTGGAGTTTCCTGCATTTGCCAAGTGAGTTCAAGCGCCACCTGGGAAGCCCTGTACACCCATACGCCTATTTAAAAAAAAAAAAAACAACCAAAGCCAAAAAATCAACTATCCTCCTGTACAAAAACTAAAAATGAAGAAGTGTGAGTGTTATTGGCGTATAGACAAACTGAGAGTCCTGGGGACGGACGAGAAAAGTGAGAGGGTTAGTCCTGGCACATTCCATCATTGAGGTCAAGTGGAGCAGGAAAAGCGGAGAAGCAGACAGAATGTTAGGGGGTTGTGGTGTGAAAGGTTGCCTTGAGGGCAGTGATTTCAGATGGAGAAAAGTCATCAGCCACTTGGAATGCTGAGAGGTTGTATAAGATGAGGACAGACCCGTTTTCTGTGCAGTTTTGAGTTTCTCTTCCTGACATGTCAGAGGGCTCCAGGATCTAGTTCCTCTTCATCTTCCATCCTGAGTACTTGATGTTAACCCTGGGTTGTTGATCCTCTTTACTCCTGTGAATGTCCCTTCCCTAGCCCCCTTTGCCGCAGCTGTATCTGCCCCGTAGGTTCTGGCTGCAGTGACTCAGCAGTCCCATAATCTCTGGCTGCCTCGTGGCACCTTCCAGCCAGTATGTCAGTGTGTGGCCTGATCTTAGAAGTTGGTGCACAGATGCGCTCAGCCTCCCAGCAGCGCCTCCCAGGGCGTGGCCTGCTGACCCTCCTCGTGCTCCTCTTCCCGACGGGCTCTGCTCCCGGCTTCTGCCATCTCATGACTTCCTCAGGGTTTTGTTTCTTCTCATCCTCCTGTACTGCAGAGTGGCTCTTCCAGTCGTGGTTTCTAGGTCCTTCCGTGACAGCAGTATTATTGCTGCCTGTTTATGTGTTGTGTGCTTTCAAATTAAGTCAAATTTTTTATTAAAGTAAAATATGCCCATGGTTTAAAATTTTTTTGATAACTCTGAAAGGTGATGTTGGAAGACTAACATCCAGCTTCATTCCTTTTCAGTCTCTTAGTTTCTGAAATCTCCTAAATCTTAAAAGAACCTACTATCTATTCAGTTCTTTCGGCAGTTCCGTATTTATAAATTATATGTGTGTGTGTATACTACTTTCTTAATTTTTTTTAGACATCTTTTAGATATCTGCTGCTAAGTTGCTTCAGTCGTGTCCGATTCTGTGTGACCCCATAGACGGCAGCCCACCAGGCTCCGCCATCCCTGGGATTCTCCAGGCAAGAACACTGGAGTGGGTTGCCATTTCCTTCTCCAATGCATGAAAGTGAAAAGAGAAAGTGAAGTCGCTCAGTCGTGCCCGACTCAGCGACCCCATGGAACGCAGCCCGCCAAGCTCCTCCGTCCTTGGGATTTTCCAGGCAAGAGTACTGGAGTGGGGTGCCATCGCCTTCTCCTAGATATTATCTAAGGACTTCCTATTATAGATGAAAACTCAGCTCTGATTTCCTCTTTCCTTCTCATTCTTTCAGTGTAATCACATCACAGTTTTTAGCTAAATCAGGACACCATATTTACATTATTGTGACTGAATAAATATACCTTACTTCTGAGCCACGTATTGTTTGTGTACCTTTCCTTTGGTGTACAGCTTTTTGTTTCCCCGATATGAAACAGTTTTTATTCTGCTATCATTTTCTGAGTGCCTGTTTTATTCCAGTTGGTTCTCTGTGCCATATGTCTGTCAGCAGTTCTCTCCAAATCTTTTCGTACGCCAGATAACTTAACAGTTTTATTTTCTTCCCACTTCCTTCCTTCCTGAGACTCCGTGTCCTTCTCCACTCTGGATGGTCACACACCAGGCCTCTGCAGAGCTGTCTTCTGGGTTTGCAGTCACTGTTATCCCTTTGTCTCTATCTTGGGAAGGGCTTCCCTTGTGGCTCAGTAGTAAAGAGTCGGCCTGCTGTCCAGGAGACCTGGGTTCAATCCCTGGGTCGGGAAGATCCCCTGGAGAAGGAAATGGTAACCTGCTCCAGGATTCTTGCCTGGAGAATTCCATGGACAGAGGAGCCTGGTGGGCTACAGCCTGCAGGGTTGCAAAAGAGTTGGACACGACCGAGGGACTAAAGAAAGCATCACCACCTCCATCCTCTGGAAAGTGTTTCCCAGATCCCGAGTGTTTCTTTTTCTTGGCTTTTTTCCTTTGCGTGTTCTCCAGCAGCTTCCTGAATAAGTCCGTGTTTGAATATTTTAAAATCCTAGTTTCACACTTCATTGATGACTGGGTAAAGAATCTTAAGTTGAAAATTATGTTTTTTTCTGAATTAAAAGAAAAACGCTCTTCCTATCTCCTAGCAGCCAGTGAAGCTGTGGAGTCCTATATTCTTGGTATATTACCTGTTGCCTTGATTCCTTTGGAAACCTTTAAAGTGTATTTTATCTTCCTTTTTCTTCCTTCCCCTCTCCCCCAACTCTCCCTTTTCCTGAGATGTAGTGGTTAGACAATCCAGGGCAACGTTGAGCAAAACTGGCATGTTCCCATTGAATATGATGTGGAGTATAGGCTTTAAAACCACAAGTGTTGGATTTTTAAAAAACATTTTATTTTTCTGTGCTGGATCTTAGTTGCAACATGCAGGGTCGTTAGTTGCAACATGCAAACGCTTTACTCTTAGCTGTGGCAAGTTGGATCTAGTTTCCCAACCAGAGATTGAACCCCCAGCTTCCCTGATTTGGAAGTGTGGGAGTCTTAGCCACTGGACCACAAGGGAAGTACCGATTGTTAAATTTTATCAGTTGTGTTTTAATGCATCTATTGAAAATCATGTTCTTTTCTCTTTTATTCTATTAATATGCTGTATTAATTGATTTATGATATTGAACCAACCACTGTGCATTCATTAACATCTGAGCCTGTTTTTTTTTTCCCTTTGGGAGGATTTTTACCAAAGAACTACCTTCTGGCTTTATTGATTTTTTTCTTGTAGATTAAGTTGGGGAGAACAGACATCTTACTGTATAGATTAAATTTGGAAGAACTGATATCAAGAGATATCAATTTAGATCCCCTTTGATTTCTTTCAGCAAAGTTTTGTAGTTCTCTGCGTAGAGATCATGGACCTAATTTGTTAGATTTATTTATTTTGGGGACTGCTAATGTACTATTTGTTGAATATCAAATTCCAATTGTTGATGATCTATAAGAATGCAGTTGGTTTTTGCATGTTAGCCTTGTATCCTGAAACCTTGCTATAACTGCTTATTATTTCCAGGAGTTTTTTGTTGATGTTTGTGATTTTCTACATAGACAGCCATGAAATTAAAAGATGCTTACTCCTTGGAAGAAAAGTTATGACCAACCTAGATAGCATATTCAAAAGCAGAGATATTACTTTGCTGACTAAGGTCCATCTAGTCAAGGCTATGGTTTTTCCTGTGGTCATGTATGGATGTGAGAGTTGGACTGTAAAGAAGGCTGAGCGCCNCTTGGAAGAAAAGGTATGACCAACCTAGATAGCATATTCAAAAGCAGAGACATTACTTTGCTGACTAAGGTCCATCTAGTCAAGGCTATGGTTTTTCCTGTGGTCATGTATGGATGTGAGAGTTGGACTGTGAAGAAGGCTGAGCGCCGAAGAATTGATGCTTTTGAATGGTGATGTTGGAGAAGACTCTTGAGAGTCCCTTGGACTGCAAGGAGATCCAACCAGTCCATTCTGAAGAAGATCGGCCCTGGGATTTCTTTGGAAGGAATGAAGCTAAAGCTGAAACTCCAGTACTTTGGCCACCTCATGTGAAGAGTTGACTCATTGGAAAAGACTCTGATGCTGGGAAGGATTGGGGGCAGGAGGAGCTGGGGAAGACCGAGGATGAGATGACTGGATGGCATCAATGACTCGGGCATGAGTCTGACTGAACTCCGGGAGTTGATGATGGACAGGGAGGCCTGGTGTGCTGTGATTCATGGGATCGCAAAGAGTCAGACATGACCGTAGGACTGAACTGAACTGAAATCTATAGAGAAATAGAAATAGACAAACAGGAAGGAGGCAAATAGCTGCTTTCAGACACTCCAAATTGGCTTAAAGTTAGACCCTATGAATAAAATGAGGTAACTACCTACTCAGTGTCATAGGTAAATAGATAAACATTCTTTGTTAACATTTATTTTTCTTATACCGTATTATTTTAAAATTTTTCAATTCCAGAAACTTATTAAAATACAGTTAGCATGAAAAAATAAGAGCATGTTATTAGCAACAAATGAGAAATGTGCCTCAGGGTTCTTAAACAATTGCACAGAGAGTAGGAGATTCATTTATTCACTTCAATCCCCAAAGTTATTTCAAAATTCTCATTTTCATTTTCCTACAGTAAATATGTATTATTACATACTTTAAAATCATTCTAATCATTGTCATTCAAAAGAAAAATCTCAAGCATCAAGTGAATGAGACATCCACATTTTAGATTCAATGTTTTCTTAAATTATAGACTGTCATATATTTGGTTAGAAAAAAAATTAGTATCTGTTTTTGATTGGTTGCTAAATCAATTTTCTTCTCTAAATCCTACCCTTTAACTTCATTTGAAGACTCATTCTTTGTCTATCTCATTCTGGTGGGTAGATTGACTTGATAACAGAGCCACTTATATAAATTAGCATTAACCTGAAGAGGAAATAGTTTGGACTTTTCTCCTCAGTTCCTTATGAAGAGAAAGAAGTTATATTTCAAGTTTGAACTAGATAAAAATTCTTGAAAAAGAGTTAGGACACACATGTAGATTGATGTCAAACATAATAATGAGATTATTTTGAATAGAATAATACTGATGACATAATTCTAATTATTAAAAGGGTAGAAAATCATGAATATAATGGAGTTAATATATAAATATGCATAAAGAATATGCAACAAAATGTTAATAATAGCTATCTAGGACATAGTATAATGGTTGTTAGTTATTTCTTTCATTATTACCAACCTATTTTTCTATCATAATAAACAGAGGACAAAATTACAATAAAAAAATAGTAACATAAAAAGTCTTTGATGACTTTAATTTGAGCCATAAATAGTTGGACTTTAAGCATATTAGAACTCAGGTTTCTCAGATTAAATAAAATTATTCAAGATAAGCTTTTCACACATAATGTGACCTCAATACATTCTTGTTTACTCCTTGTTATGATAGTTGCATGTTCAAAAAAATAGGTAGTAAGTCATCTCAAAGTGAAATCCACTCAAGGGTACTTCCCAGGTACTTTACACTAGTGGTAAAGAAGCTGCCTGCTAATGCAGAAAACAAGAGCCACGAGCTCATTCCCTGGGTCAGGAAGATTCCCTGGAGGAGGGCATGGCAATCCATTCCAGTATCCTTGCTTGAAAAATCCTGTGGATGGGTTACAGTCTGATGTAACCCATCAGATGTGTGATGGGTTACGGTCTGATGTAACCCATCAGATGTGTGATGGGTTACAGTCCATAGGGTTACAAAGAGTCAGAATGACTGAAGCAACTTATCTCTCTCACACACAAATCATCTCAAAATACTTAAATGGTAATTAGATGTATCCTTGGAATACTGCTCAATCCTATGAAGTTATAAGAGAAAGAAAATTCCCAGGTTATCATCTTCTTTCTTCTAGAGGGTTCAGCCTAGTGCATATAATAAGGACAGAGTAAAAGGACAGATTAGGTGATTAAATAGTTAATGTCACTAGGGGATTGTAAGTAGGAAAAAATGTGGGAGACCCGTATAAGTTAATCATTATTCAAGAAAGCAGGTTTGTTTAATGCCAAAATCAAGCAGGCTGAACCACAAAACTACGCAACAGAAACATGAAACATGCCCCCAAATAATAAACAGTGGTGGCATGAGATCCACATCCTGACCAGTGAGCTCAGTAAGCTAATGATCTCTAGGATTGAAGGGTGCTCATTATACAGAGAAGGGAAATAGTTCTTACAGTTCTGGATTGACCAGGCAGGGACAAGAAAACTCCCCTGCCCATCCTGGAGGAGGAGTTGATGATGGAATCATGACATCTAGTCATGAGAAAGAAAGTGTATTTTTCACCCTCCCCTCTTTCCTTTGATTATAGGAAACTGTAGCTAATTAAGTTTCAGGAGTGTGGCACCCTCTCACCCAGTTGCTTGTAAGCCTCACAAGAGTCCTATTTTAATAAATCACTTCTTATTTACCATTTTGCCTTTCACTGCACTGAGTGAATTCTTTCTGCACTGAGACATAAAGGACTGGTGCTCTTTGGAGACCTTGAAATGCCACCTAATGGTTTCACTTAGAAAATATTCTGGGAAAAAAAAAAAAAAAGGCAAATATATACAAGAGTCAGACGATGTATTTTTATGTGCTACCAGAAGCTATGTGCAGTTATCAGTTTGGAATTCACATCTGTTCAATACTTCATTTGTATGATTAAAATAAATTCACTTAAATGTGAAATACTGTGAAACTGGCAGATAGATGAAAAATGATGAATATTCCAATCATTTATAGACAAAATATTTTCTCTTAGATAGTAATATACTCATTAGTAAAACTTTGGACATTACCATTAAATATTTCTCAAGAAGTGTATGTTCTCCCACCAACACCCAAAAATCCTACGCTAATAAACACATATATTTGCTTCCTATGTTGACATTTCTACATATTGATTTATTTTCTTAGTTTTCCTAACGAGGTAGGCAAAATATTAGCAAATATATCAAATATTCACTGAACTCCTATATTATGCTCAATGTTGTGAACTGTTTGAATATAGAAATATAAGACACAATTATTAACCTTGAATCACTTCCAATCCACTTGCAGTGATAAAATGATAAATCTAAGTAGATTAAATATGTTAAAAAAAAAGTGGGAGGGGACATAGAAATTATTTTCTATTTCAACAATTGCCAAAGTTAGGTCTGAAAAATTTATATGGAGTTTAGACTATTTCTTCCAGATCACCTTGAAATCTAAGAATAAATATTGATTACTAAACTTACTATGATATTCCTTTTGATAAAGAAGTTCCTGATGTTATCATGCAAGACACTAGAAATATCCTTAGAACTTTTAATTTAGTAATTTATTAACTTCCCATTTTTTAATCCAAACCAGTTTTAGTCACATTTCTTGTAACCAGAAGAGTCCATGAGAATTCAAAGTAGCTATTTCCACCCCAAAAATGGGAATTATTTTATGAAGCTACTTCCCTGGTGGCTCAGACAGTAAAGCGTCTGTCTGCAGTGTGGTAGACCCCGGTTCGAGCCCTGGGTTGGGAAGATCCCCTGGAGAAGGAAATGGCAATCCACTCCAGGACTATTGCTAAGAAAATCCCATGGACAGAAGAGTCTGGTAGGCTACAGTCCATGGGGTCCCAAAGAGTCAGACACGACTGAGCGACTTCAATTTCACTTTCACTTTTCATGCGTTGGTCATTCTTGTGTCTTAATTCAGTGGTCAACATTTATGAAACACCAAAAAATAAAAAAGATTCCTGAACTGAACTGAGAATACAAGCAAGCATCAACAGCTTGGCTCAGAATATAGGTGTTAGATGTTCCCACTAGAAAGCAATCATACAGGGTTTCATTGCTTACAAAAAGGGAGGCAAAAAGTATTAAATGAAGTGAGAATAGATGGAAATTTAAAGCTAATAATGGTTCTATGATTTTGCAACTTGACTGGTTCCTAATAGGAAAAGGAGTACATCAAGGCTGTATATTGTCACCCTGTTTATTTAACTTATATGCAGAGTACATCATGAGAGACACTGGATTGGAAGAAACACAAGCTGGAATCAAGATTGCTGGGAGAAATATCAGTAACCTCAGATATGCAGATGACACCACCCTTATGGCAGAAAGTGAAGAGGAATTAAATAGCCTCTTGATGAAAGTGAAAGAAGAGAGTGAAAAAGTTGGCTTATAGCTCAACATTCAGAAAACAAAGATCATGGCATCCAGTCCCATCTCTCCATGGGAAATAGATGGGGAAACAGTGGAAACAGTGTCAGACTTTATTTTTTTGGGCTCCCAAATCACTGCAGATGGTGACTGCAGCCATGAAATTAAAAGATGCTTACTTCTTGGTAGAAACATTATGACCAACCTAAATAGTATATTCAAAAGCAGAGAAATTACTTTGCTGACTAAGATCTGTCTAGTCAAGGCCATGGTTTTTCCATTGTTCATGTATGGATGTGAGAGTTGGACTGTGAAGAAGGCTGAGTGGCAAAGAACTGATGCTTTTGAACTGTGGTGTTGGAGAAGACTCTTGAGAGTCCCTTGGACTGCAAGGAGATCCAACCAGTCCATTCTGAAGGAGATCAGCCCTGGGATTTCTTTGGAAGGAATGATGCTAAAGCTGAAACTCCAGTACTTTGGCCACTCATGTGAAGAGTTGATTCATTGGAAAACTCTGATGCTCGGAGGGATTAGGGGCAGGAGTAGAAGGGGACGACCGAGGATGAGATGGCTGGATGACATCACAGACTCAATGGATGTGAGTCCATCACCGGGAGTTGGTGATGGACAGGGAGGCCTGGTGTGCTGCGATTCTTGGGGTCGCAGAGTCAGACATGACTGAGCGACTGAACTGAACTGAACTGATACAGGCAAAAGGTGATGAACAGAAATTGCAATATATTAAAGAAAGAAAGAGATATTCCATTCCTTCCAGCCTTATGAGAGTTAACCCAGCGAGGCAATGAGGGGCTACTGGAGAAAAAGGTGGGACACATGAGGATGGAGCAAAATATTAAGGGTTTGAAAAGCTATAGATGAATACAGAGAGTGTGAAGGAACCCAGAGATTGCGAAGATATAGATGATGTCTTTGAAGGACTGAGTTAAACAGACTGAGGGGGGGGGGAGGAAACAGCCTAGGTTTTCTTAGAACTTTGGATTTGTTATTAAATTATTGTTAGTAAAAGTTGACTTTCTGTGTCTTTTAAAAGAAAGTATGTACATCAAGGTTGCAGATGTTCTCTTCTAATATTGGATATGCCAACATCTCTTCTGAATACTGTCAGTAATTGAATAAACAAGACCAGAATGACCAACTGCACATGAATATACTCCTTAATCAGCATTGCTGATTCAAAAAGTACCAACTACCAAAGAAGAATGAATTGACAAATATAAACATTTTAATATATTTATTGTTAAATATATTTTAGTCTGAAGGTTCTGCTCAGCCATGAAAGTTTTTAAAAGAAAAAAAAGGGAAGAATCTCAGTGAATCATCAAAGGAGTGGGTTCTGCATCCTTCTCCATTGCATGTAGACTGACTTGCTCACTCTCTCTTCAGATGTTATCTTGCCTTCTTGTCTGTGTGATCTGTCTGCAGGGATTACTAAGGGAGGCTGATGGGGGGTACAGAGTTGGTCATTCTTTAAAATTTAATTCTATATATATATATATATATATTATTTTTTTTCATCCAGGAAAAGAATCAACAGGTTAGACAAGGCATGGTGTACATTCAGAAGAACATAATCAGGAGTTAGGTTAAATTGCCTAGTGATCTCATTCCTATAATTAGGTATTTTCAAGGTTATAGGGGTACAAAAATGGGCTAACTGGAAAGGGGCAGTGGAGCTGCTTTCAGAACTGGACAGAAGAATGCAATAGATTGATAGATTGATGAGGGATTAAGACAACAGCAAGTTGAAGTTCAAAATGCTATACAATCTAGGATTGGCAGCAACTGCTAGGATAGAAAAACAAGACAAGTTCAGGTGACCTAGTGGTTACAAATTTAAAAGCTCATCATTAGTATCTTAAAGGTGGAACTTATAATAAAATACAATACAATTCATGTCTGAAATAACTAGAACTGTTGTAGGAATTAGCCATAAGAAATCAAGTAGTACAATGGACATGATGGAGGAGGGGAAGAATAGATAGGGGAGATGGATTAGAGGATCTAGAAGCAAACAGGAGATATGAGAAAGTTTCAGCAAAACACATTCTCTTAAACTGGGAGATTTCTCTGAAGTACATTGACTGTGTTTTTTAATTCCAGCAACAAGTGACCGGACTGGTAAGTCCAGGACTGGTGGTAGACAGACTTCAGGACATAGTATGAGATGATGCAAGATCACTTGAGCAATCTCATAGAGGAACTAACTTGGCAAGAAGGGGTCCTTTTTTTTTTAGAGAGAGGCTTTTAGGGATGTGAAACCCATATGGTTTCCCAGACCTCCCACAATTCTGAAACTGGCTGCAGATACCTAATGATGGGAAATCTAACTGTTACAAGAGATGCCTTTTGGGAGAATTTTGTAAAATATCAATACAGAATATATGCTAATTAGGCAGAAATTGCTACACAGTATATGACTCTAAGACCTTGTTGCCTTTTTTTAATTCAATTTTATTTTTCTCTTCTCAAATAAGCATCTCACTCTTTGTTCCAGTTTACATGCATTCAGTGGAATTTCTCCCTGGTCTGGAGGATCATAAAATATTCAGATCCAGGACAAGACAATCATTAATTTCTGTCTACTTTATCAAGGAAAAAAAAAAAAAAAAACACAAACACCAAACTCCAAGAAGACCATTAGCTCTTAAACATACATTTGGTCCCTAAGTAATGAGCTAGGGTCTTAGCAAAGGGTTAAGGGATGGCATGGCAATGCCTAGAGAAACTGGGGAACAAACAAAACAAAACAAAACAAAAGATCAAAATGAGAAACTGGATAATGTGACATTCAAACCAACTGGTCAAAAATGACATATATTAAAGTCACAGTCAGTCAGTCAGTCAGTTCAGTCGCTCAGTTGTGTCTGANTCCAGTGGACCACGTTCTGTCAGACCTCTCCACCATGATCTGCTCACCTTGGGTGGCCCCACAGGCATGGCTTAGTTTCATTGAGTTAGACAAGGCTGTGGTCCTAGTGTGATTAGATTGACTAGTTTTCTGTGAGTATGGTTTCAATGTGTCTGCCCTCTGATGCCCTGTTGCAACACCTACCATCTTACTTGGATTTCTCTTACCTTGGGCCTGGGGTATCTCATCACGGCTGTTCCAGCAAAGCGCAGCCACTGCTCCTTACCTTGGACGAGGGGTATCTCCTCACCGCTGCCCTTCCTGACCTTCAACGTGGGATAGCTCCTCTAGGCCCTCCTGCGCCCGGGCAGCCACTGCTCCTTGGGCGCGTGGTGCCTCCTCTCAGCCGCCGACCCTGACCTCAGACGTGGGGCAGCTCCTCTCAGCGGTTGCTGCGCCATCGCAGCCTGGCACTCTCAGCCGCTGCCTCTGACCTTGGATGTGGGGTAACTCCTCTTGGCTGCCGCCCCTCGGGCATGGGGTTCTCCCGGCTTCTGCCCCTGACCTCGGACGTGGGGTAGCTCCTCTCAGCCGTGCTCTGTGCGCCATCACAGCTGCCCGCGCCCTGTGCGCCATCCAATAACCATCTGCTGCTGCTGCTGAGTCGCTTCAGTTGTGTGCGACTCTGTGCCACCCCATAGACGGCAGCCCACCAGGCTCCCCCGTCCGTGGGATTCCCCAGGCAAGATCACTGGAGTGGGTTGCCATTTCCTTCTCCAGTGCATGAAAGTGAAAAGTGAAAGTGATGTCGCTCATTCCTGTCCAACTCTTTGCCACCCCCATGGACTGCAGCCCACCAGGCTCCTCCGTCCGTGGGATTTTCCAGACAAGAGTACTGGAGTGGGGTGCCGTGGCCTTCTCCGAATAACCATCTAGCTCAGTCTTAATACTATGATAGATTTTGTGAATATCATTGATCAGTTTCTTATGATTTTTTTTTTTTTTTTAAATTTTAGAGGATTTGCCTTAGTTCACAGGCATTCTACTAAATACCTTCCCTGGGTTGGGAAGATTCCCTAGAGAGGAAATGGCAACCCTGTCCAGTATTCTTGCCTGGAGAATCTTATGGACAGAGAAGCCTGGTGGGCTGCAGCCCATGGGATTGCTGAAGAGTTGGAGAGAGCTTCAAGGAGAATATAACAGAGGGTATTTTGAAAGATGAATGGAATTTTATCGAATGAAGAAAGTAGGGTGGGTCTGTTAAACCTGAGCTATAAGAGACAAAACCTTCAGTGTGTTTGGAAGACTCCGGGCAGTATGAGAACGTTGACACAGTACATGATTTGGGGCAAGAGTACGAGAGACTGTTGGAGAGTTAAGCAGAGGGTCATTTACGGGTTTTCAGTTTAGAAAATATGCTATGTGATAGTCTAGGGATGCAAGAAGGCACGGGGAGCAGTTGTGTTCTGATCCAGGTAGGGGTTAACATGAAGGCTTTCAGTGGCATCTGGGTGAAGACGAGGATGGGTACTTATCCTACACTAAGGTGAGCAAAGGTGATGAAATCTCAGAGCCTAGGCTTCAGCATTCAGAAGGGTGGATGAGTGGGGCCCAAGGAATTTTCGCGAGGTATTTTCAGCCTATAAGTGAGAACTTCAGGATGTGGGTATTTTTCTTAGTCACTGCTGCCTCTGCTATTTCTAAGCGAATGACCATCCCCTTCGTCCCCTTTACCTCCCCAGATGTAGGAGACGTCACATTGGCTTTACCGCGTGGCTGCCCTTGTAGGAACTATTAGAATGGGTTGGGTCATGGGAAACTTGGTGAACTCACTGGTCCTTTCTGTGTTGTCCAGTGTGATTCTGAAGACTAGACCTCCCCCCCCCGCCCCATCCATTGAGGTTTGCTCTAGATAACGTGGGAAGGGTTGAACGGTGAATGGAGGGAAGTGGTCATTTCCTTAAACTCAGTTTAAAAGTCCTCGTTCTGCCAGGAAAAGTAGACATCAGTGTTTACCATCTGGGTCCTGTGGACATCTTTACTTTTATTGGAAGTGATTTTATAAATAACACATAAATAAGAATAAAAGGACAGTGAAAAACTGTTGTAAATTTTAACAAGAAATTAAACATGGCAAAGCCAAAGTTTTATTCTCCTGTTTCTACTTTGCTAGGTGTGTAAACGAAAATGGACGATATCCTTTGAATATAGGATGTGACCCTGGTACACATCCTGCTAGTAAATTCTATTTCCAGGTTTCAGATACACATCTAATGGGTTCTAGTTCACCATTAATTGCTTCTAGTTCTTCTGGACCTCTATTATCAAAACACAAAAATTTTGAAAACATTGTAGTTCAGTATTTCATTGAAGAGTATGGCCATCTTCTTTGCATCTTGATTGTAAAACTTTTTCATTATTAAATTTAGAATGATTAGTCCAGTGAAGTTTTTTCATTTCAAAATCTCTCTTTCTGATCACTCTAGTATGCCCATAAGGCTTTATCATTTATCTGCTTGTGAACCTATTCAGTAAATCACATTCTACAATCACATCATAGACAAAATAATACTGTTACCCATCCTTTTAGCAAAACAGGATGTTTGGGTGCTTACGGTTCATTGTAATGAAGTCCTCCCAGATGAATGACTAACTTGATGAAAATGCTGTGCTTCCTTTTAGTCTTCAGAAATGATTATTCATTGATTCTTTTTTGTTTTGCTTTAAAAAAAAAAACGATTTAAAGGGATTATAGAAATACAGGCAGCTGTAAAGACAGTTCAGAGAGATGCAAGGTAACTTTGATCCATTTTCCTCAAATGTCACTTCTTGTGACAGTTATATAGAATAATGTACAGATTCCAAATCAGGCAGTTGACATTGGTGTGTATGGTTCTGTGTCATGTTATCACATGACAGATTCTTACAGCCACTACCGCTAACAGCTTTACCATCACGAAGCTCCCCCTCCGTGCCGCTGTTACGGTCACACCTGCTCCTCCG
This sequence comes from Neotragus moschatus, assembly GCA_006410615.1. Taxonomy (NCBI): domain Eukaryota; kingdom Metazoa; phylum Chordata; class Mammalia; order Artiodactyla; family Bovidae; genus Neotragus; species Neotragus moschatus. The sequence continues at coordinate 399,107 of SJYA01001572.1, read as the reverse complement.
TCCCCCACCATCACTGACTCTTGGCAACAAGTAATCTCTCATCTACCACTATTATTTTGTCATTTTGCAAATGTTACATGAATGGCATCATACCGTATGTAACCTGTTGAAAGTGACATTTTTCACTCAGCCTAATTGAGGTCCATCCAAGCTGTTGGCTATTTCAGTAGTTCATTCCTTTTTATTGTTGAGCAAGATTCCATGCTATGGATGTCAGCTTTATAGACTGCATATAGTAGGACCATGTGTTTTAATTCACTGTTCCAATCCCTCTTTTAATTGGTATATGTAGAATGTTTACATTCTATGTGATTAGTAATGTGAGGCTTAAAGCCTGTCATTTTATTTTGTTCACTCTTTGTCCTCTCTGTTTTCGTTTTTGTTGTCTTTTTCCTGACTTCTTATGGGCTACTTGAACATTTTTTAAAAATCCCTTTAATATTTTTTTATAGTGTTTCTGAATGTGTCCCTTTTGTACAGAGATTTTACTGGTTGCTTTAGGTATGCAGTGGACCTACGTGACATCATTGTCTACTGCCATTGGCATTTTATCAGCTTATGTGAAATGGAGAAACCTTATCTCCTTTAAAACTCCTTTTCCCTCCCCAGTTTATAATTGGTTTAACAATTTCTTCCACATTGAGAACCAAACCAGATGTTTTTGCTTCCGTCATCAAACATAATTAAGAAAGACTCAAAAACAGAAGAAACATCAATTGTGTTTCCCTGTATTTTTGCTCTTTTTGGTCCTTCTTTCATCTTGATATTCCAAGATTTCTTCTGTCATTTTCTTTCTCTTTCAAGAACTCTCTCTAGCAGTCATGTCAGGGTAGGTTTGCTGATGACAAATTCCACTAGTTTTTCTTCGTCTGAGAGTATCTTGAGTTCTCCTTCATTCCTTAAGGATAATTTTTCCAGATATGGAAATTGGAGTTGATATTCTTTTTTTTATTTTCCCCAGTAAAGATGGTCCTTAACTTATGATGGTTCTACTTAATGATTTTTTGATGTTGTTGTTGTTCAGTTGCCCAGTCATGTCTGACTCTTTGCGACCCCATGGACTGTAGCTGGCCAGGTCTCCCTGTCCCTCACTATCTCTGAAGTTTGCCCAAATTCATGTCGGTTGTATCGGTGATGCTGTCCAGCCATCTCATCCTCTAATGCCGCCTTCTCCTTCTGCCCTCAGTCTTTCTCAGCATCAGGCACTTTTCCAATGAGTTGGCTGTTTGCCTCAGATGACCAAATACTGGAACTTCAGCATCAGTCCTGCCAACAAGTATTCAGGGTTGATTTCCCTGAAGACTGACTGGTTTGATATCCTGTCCAAGGGACTTTCGGGAGTCTTCTTCTCGATGTTATGGTGGTTCAAAGGCTATTTGCATTCAGTAGAAGTCATACTTTGAATTTTCATCTTTCCTGGGCTTGGAATATGCAGTGTGATACTTTCACATGATACTGGGCAGTGGCAGAACAGTGAGCCTCGCTCCCAATCAGCCGCGGGATCATGAGCGTAAATAACGAGTATACCTACAAGCATGCTGTATCCATACAAACGTCCCGTTTTTCACTTTTAGTACAACATTAGACAAATTACCTGAAATATTCAACACTGTTAAAAAATAGGCTTGTGTTAGATGTTTTGTCCAGTTGTAGGGTAATGTGTTTTGAGCACATTTAAGGTGGCTAGACTAAACTATGATGTTCAGGAGGTTGCTGCTAAGTCGCTTCAGTCGTGTCCGACTCTGTGCGACCCCATAGGTGGCAGTCCACCAGGCTCCCCCGTCCCTGGGATTCTCCAGGCAAGAACAGTGGAGTGGGTTGCCATTTCCTTCTCCAATGCATGAAAATGAAAAGTGAAAGTGAAGTCTCTCAGTCGTGTCTGACTCTTAGCGACCCCATGGACTGTAGCCCACCAGGCTCCTCCATCCATGGGATTTTCCAGGCAAGAGTACTGGAGTAGGGTGCCATTGAGGTGTATTAAATGCATTTTCTACTAATAATGTTTTCAGCTTACACTGGCTTTATTGCGATGTGATTCTGTTACAATTCGAGGAAGATCTGTGCTTGAAAATATAGTGCCACTTCCTTCCGGCTGTCGTGGTTTTTGATGAGAAATCTGCAGTCATTCAAAAAAATTTTTTTTCCTAGTAGATAATGTGTCCTTTCTCTCTGACTGCTTTCAAGATGTTTTTGTTCCTAGTTTTTTGATGTTTATTTGTGGCATTTTCTTGACATGGGTTTCTTTGGCTTTATCCTGTTTGGGGTTTTCTCAGCTTTTTGAATCTTTGTGAAGGTTTGTCTCTTGCCAAATTTGGGAAATTCTAACCATCATTTCTTGTAATATTTTTCCCACTCTGCCTTCTCTCTTTTCCTTCTGGGACTCTGATGATAGGAATGTTAGATTTTAGATCTTTTGTTTAGTTTAGACTTTCCTGAGGCTCTGTTAATTTTTTTTTTTCCAGTCTGTTTTCGCTTTGTTGTTCAGATTGGGTTATGTTGATTATTTTTCTCAAGATTCACCAGTATCTTTTGGGGCCCTCTCCATTCTTCTATTGAGCTCATCCTTTAAGATTTTTGTTTCGACTATTGTATTTTCTGTTCTAAAATTTTCATTTGTTTTTATAATTTATGTCTTCTGTTTCTCTGCTTAAGGTTTCTGTTTTTTCCGTTTATTTAGTTTGCCTGCTGAAGCGTTTTTATGACGACTGCTTAAAGATCCTCATCAGATAATTACAGCATCTGTGCCATCCTCAGTGTTGGCATATATCAGTTGTCCTTTTTCATTCAAATTGAGCTCTGTCTGTTTATTAACATGATAAGTGACTTCAGTTGCATCCAGGGCACTTGGGGTATTATGAGAATCTGGGTCTTATTTAATTTGTCCATCTTCACTGACTCTCTTCTGACACCATTCTGGGGCGGGGGAAAGGGAATGTTACCTCGTTACCACCAGGTAACTTGGCCTCTTCTGATTCCCCTCCAGCTGGCAGTGGGAGAGGTCCCACTAACACCTCCAACGGGTATTCATTACTGCTGCAGGTAATGAGAGTCCTGGCCTCTCACTCAGTCGTGTGTGTGTGTGTGTGTGTGTGTCTGTGTGTCTATGTGTGTGTGTGTCTGTGTGTGTGTGTGTCTGTGTGTGTGTGTGTCTGTGTGTGTGTGTGTGTGTGTGGTGTGTGTGTGGTGTGTCTGTGTGTGTCTGTGCGTGCGTGTGTGTCTGTGTGTGTGTGTGCACGTGTGTGTGCGTGTGTGTGTGCTGTGTCTGTGTGTGTGTGTGTGGTGTGTCTGTCTGTGTGTGTGCGTGCGTGTCTGTGTCCTTGTTACAGTTAGGCGGGGGTGGACGTCTAGGCTTCGTTAGTAGATTTTGCCTGTAGGTCAGAGACGGGACTTTTTTTTTTTTTTTCATAGTCTTTGACTGAAATAGAACAGTTATTGAAGAACATTTTTTCTGTCTTACTAGGCCATCCTTGGACTTTAGCTAGACAGAGTGAGACTTTCTTGGGGCATTTTTGTGCCCTCCTGGTGGTGTTTCCAGGATGCTGGCTTCTCTGATACCAGTCTGGAATGTAAGAAGCCAAAAGAAAACTCAGGGCACTCACTGTTATGTAATTCCTTGGGTCCCAAGTTCTCTTCTGTCTGCTGTCTTCTTCCTGCTGTGTAGAGTTTTCTGTACGCTTAATATATAATGTGCAGGGTTTTCATTGTACTTAGTGTGAAGGATAGGGAAAAATGTGTCTACTCTGTTTTGGTCTGTAATTGGAAATCCTGATCTTGAACCTGAGAAAAGTCATTTAGGATACTGTCATCTGAAGACTTGTAGTATGAGATTTCCCTTTTATGATTGAATTGACCAACGTTGTCAAGTTTAGAGTTCCACGTTCATATTCTGATTTATCTTAATCATTATGAAACATTTTCCTCTGGCAGTTTTCTTCTCTTTGCCATGATGAGTACAAGAAGGAAAAATCCTAAATTTTCATTTGCATTCATTAAAGATTACAAGAGACCACAAAGTTAGGGTCTCCAGGCAAGTGGCCTGTGGATATCGATTGGAGAATTAAGTGCTTGGTAGTTTGAAACAGACAACAGAGAAGGATATCGTGGAGGGGATGGGGGAGCATAAATATGTGAAAGAAGAAGTGAGAGGTGTGAAGTCTGTGGTTGAAAATGAAAAGTCCGAAAAGACACAGAGAAGAAGAATTTGAAAAGAGTTTTGCAGAAGAATAAGAAGGAGAAAAGGCGGAAGATGAGGAAAAGAGGAAAGTGAGGAGATGGAAGAAAGAACCGTGAAATCGGTCATAAAAGAAGCCGTCATGTCCCGCTAGCATGTTCTTTAGTAGAGCCAGTCCACTGGGCAGAAATGATTAATTACCAGTACTGTTCTTTTTAAGTAAAGATGATTCCAATGAATAAAATGCTCTGTCTTGAAAGATTCTTCGTAGAAAAATATATACCATTATATATTTCACTCAGTCGTGTCTGACTCTGCGAATTCTCCAGGCCAGAATACTGTTGAGGGTAGCCTGTCCCTTCTCCAGAGGGTCTTCCTGACCCAGGAATCGAATTGGGGTCTCCTACATTGCAGGTGGATTTTTTTAACCAACTGAGCTATCAGGGAAGCCCCTATATTTTAGAATGCAAAATTTTTTTTCTTTCCTTTTGGGAGTAAAGTGACATCTTTGTGGAAAATGTCTGCCAATAAGTTTAAGTTCTTAAGGAAAATAGTTAATAACCATCTGGTGATTTTTACCCTGAGTTCCTTACAGCTTATTGAATTTGACAAAATCAGGTTGCATAAAATCATTTATATTTTTTAAAAGTAAAGAACTGTTGTTATGGCTAAGTACCTTTATCCTAAGTTATGCAAATTATTATTTTTCTTCTCATTTCACAATGATAATAGACTTTGGGACTTGATAGTAAAATTCCTAAAAAGAAACTATCCTGTCTTCAAGGGAAATCAAGGAAGGGAAGTGATTGCAACTATTTAGATGAAGCTAATATTTCTAAGAAAGTGTGGGTTATAGGTATATGCAACATCATTTTATATCTTAAGGTTTTGTGCTTTACAAGGTCAGTGGATAGATTTTTACCTGTTAAACCTCTACTTGGAAGTTTGTTTTGTTTTGAATGACATCATTAATAATTATATTACTTTAGGGGACAACTTACAAATAGCAGTCATGTTCCAGAAGACTCTTCAACCGTAGCAAGTTTGTTATTCACTACTTAGGGTCCTGTTGTATAAGCATAGTGAGAACATCATATAAGGGAACAAACTGAATTATATTCTTGTTTTAATGTAAATAAAATATATGATTCTATGTATCTGTGAGCCCCATTTTCTCTTTTGAGTTTAGAAGGGTACAAGTTCTCTTCACAGTTCATGTTTATATCATGGGTTCTGACTGAAAGACTCCAAAAGTAGGCAGTGATCTTGTTCATTCCTGTAACTCTTAAAAGAGACCTTGGAAATAGGTATTGGCTGAATATTTCAAAATCCTTTCTGTCCCCAAGTGTAACTGGAATTTTTTTAGAACGGTGCATTTATTTAGCTGTGTCAGTCTTGGTTGCAGTGCTGGGGTCTTTGGTGCGGCCCGTGGGCTCTTGAAGCCGTGGTGCTCAGGCTGTTTAGTTGCAGTGCGTGGGGTTAGTTGCTCCCTGGCATGGGGCATCTTAGTTCTCTGACCAGGGATCAAACCTGCGTCCTCTGCATTGCAAGGTGAATTCTTAACCACTGAACCACCAGGGAAGTCCCTGAATTGAGGATTATGGACCTAAAATTTTTGATGAGCCCCTCTTCTCCTCGGAGCTCTTAACATCTCATCTCTTGGGAGATGAGAGAAGAAATCTTAGGACCCAAGGAATTACATAACAGTGAGTGCCCCGAGTTTTCTTTTTGCTTCTTACATGAGGAGAGAAGGGGGTAGGGGGCAGAACAGCATTAATTTGCAGGCTGCTGGAGTCTAGGCCTATGTTGAGGACAGTATTGGGTCCCTCAGCCCTCACCCAGTGGCTCAGCATCAACTTGGAGCTTGTTAGAAATTCTCAGGCCCTGTATCAGACTGGAGAAGGAAATAGCAACCCACTCCAGTATTCTTGCCTGGAAAATCTCATGGGCCAAGGAGCCTGGTGGGCTGCAGTTCATAGCATCACAAAGAGTTGGACACAACTGAGCATACACGTGTCAGACCTGCTGAGTCAGAATCTGTGGAGGATGGGGCCCGAATTTTATGTTTGACAGGCTCTTTCTGGTGGTTCTGATGCACAAAAGTTAGAGGAACAGTGAGATACCACATCTTGTTTGTAATTTTTAGCTATCCGTTCTCCTTAGAAATGTCTTCAGATTCTGTTCTTCTAGCCTGTTTCATTTGGTCTCCTGTCTTTGACTTCTCTAGGCTTTTAGTCCCCTAAACTATCTTCTGAATCCAGTTCTTTCATTTTTTTCTTTGAGAGATCTGTTCATGGGAAAGTGTCCATAATTTCATGTAGGCCTTCTCCTTTCTGTTTAAAAATGGTTGTATAAGAATGGTGAATGTGGAATAAAATGTTGTCAGAAGCAGTGACTTCCTGAAGCGTGCAGCTTGTTAAATTTTAGAATCTGTTACAGGGAGGTTTTCATATATTTAAGAAAAATTTTTTCTGTATGAAATAGTTCAGTGTAGTACCAAAGAACAGAGGGATGGATCAGATGGTTTGTCAACCTTCTTTCCAGCATGAAAATTTTTATTATTTAATAAATACTAAAATAAAATAATTTAAAAGTACATTTAGTTTTTGATAATTTTAATTTCAACATAAAAAGCCAGTTTTTAAATGTTAGCTCATAGAATTAAGTAGTACCACCCAACATCTTGCTGATAACAATGAAAAAAATGTTTTCTGTTTGACTTTTATGTACTACATATTGGGTATTAGTTATTAGTGAGTGCTTCTTTGTGTTGACTTTTCACCTGTACTATTTATAGATTTTTAAATTGTTGAGTCTGAAGCTATTATTGTTGAACCGTATGAAATTACCATTTTGGGGGGTCAAAAATGTTCAAAACACCAGCAGTTTCATACGGTTCAGCTAGTAATTCTTTGAAAACCGAAAGGTACCCTTTTCATTGGAGAATTGACTTGATTACTGATTTGAAGAAATGAAAGTGGTTTCTTTAGAAGTTTTGTGTGTTTCAGATTCTTAGGTTCACAGAATGTGATTTATACTTTTAATGTCTAATGTGGATATGTGCTTTTCTACAATTAAAAAAAAAAAAAGCTAAATTCAGTCTTCAATAAAAACAAACCAGTGACCCAAACCAAGGACTTTCAGCAAGGTTGTGTAAAAGTTTCCTCATGGCTTCCTGCCAGTTTCTCCCATAGAAACTGACTGACATGATTCAAAGAAATAAAAAAATAAACATTTTGTCAGTAATATTGAAAATAGGACATCGTCAAACACCTATCACTAATTTGATGGAGTTTTTTCTCTATTATGTTAGAGTTTGAACTTTTTCTGAGAGCTGGTAAGCCACTCTTCTGGAGAGAGTAAGGTGGTACTATGGAAAATACATGTGGAGAAAATTCTGGAAGTCACTAGTAATCCTATGTTCGGGTGGACACTGGAGGATACGCTGGGAGGGATGGTTGTAGGAAAACCATGTGTAACTGTTTCCTGATTACAAGAGTCAGTGGTGTCCCTTGGAATTCCAAGCAGGACTAGCTGAGAGCTTTACTGCACAAAGTCTTGACTTAGGTAGTATAGACTTGCTCTGATGTCATGGAGAGCACACTTTTTAAAGTTTATTTTATTAAAGTGTAGTTGATTTATAGTGTTGTGTTAGTTTCAGGTGTACAGCAAACTCATTTAGTTATACGTATATATATACACACACACATTCCTATTTAGTATTCTTTTTCATTATGGTTTATCACAGGATCTTGAATAGAAGTCCCTCTGCCCTACAGTAGGACCTTATTGTTTATCCATTCTCTATAATAGTGTGTACTGGCTAATCCCAAACTCCCAAGAAAGAACACTTTTATTATGAAAGGGTGGAGTTAGAAGCAAAGAACAGATGGGAACGAGAAGGGAGATGACCCATTTTGAGCACTTTGATAGCTATATGCTGTGGAGTAAGAGTTGCCATAGCGTCTGAATCTGAAAGAAAACGTGTGTGACTCTCAACCCAAGACATCTTTTCAAAGCATGCCACTTTACCTCAAAGTAGGGGAGGCAGATTGGAATTTGGAGTGAGGGTTTTTCCTCTGCTGGTACTAGCTGGTCTTCCTGCTTGGTGAGGCTGGCCTCTGGGAAGGTAGTTTCCAAAATACCAAGACATGCATGTAGGGCTCCTACCACAAAAGAGCTGTTGAAAGACCGAACCTGTATGCCATCCCATCCTCCTGCTTACTTTTTAAAAACTTCTTATTTTTTAAAAAGTTTCAACTAAGATGAAGTTATAACTTCTCTATGCCTTTTACATATTGTGAACATGTTGCCTCTTACTGTTTTATCTCTGTAGAAACTTGTTTCTTTTCAGAACCAGGTGAAAGTACATTACAGAAATCATGCCTTTTTGCTCCTGAGTAATTTGATTTCCTAAGAACAGGGAATTCTCTCACTTTACTACAGTCAGGTGTCAAGTTTTAAAAATTTATGCACCACGTTGCATACTCTGTAGTCTTCTTTTTTGTTAAAAAAAAAAATCTTTTCCCCACACCATGATGCATGTGGTATCTTAGTTCCCTGACATGGGATGGAAACTCCATCCCCTGCATTGGAAGGTGAAGTCTTAATCACTGGACTGCCGGGGAGGTCCCTGTAGTCTCTCTTCTATGAGTTTGTCCCAGTAGTGTTCTGTATAGCATTTTTTTTTTTTTTCTTCCAGATCCCGTCCAGGACTGTCATTTGTATTTAGTTGTATCGTACAGTGTTTGTCTTTCTTTGTCTTGCATCCATGGTTGATCCTCACTCAAATCTGTTATTGCTTGGACAGTTGCAAAGGGGTGATTTTCTGACATTCATCCTTTTTCCATAATTTATAAGCTGACATTCCATTGTAAGAAACACTTTTCTGTCATCTGTTAATTGTTATTTATTAAAATGGACTCCCAGATTTATAGTTTACTGAGTAAGTTAAAAGTCATTCAGTTCAGTTCAGTCGCTCGGTCGTGTCCGACTCTGTGACCCCATGAATCGCAGCACCCCAGGCCTCCCCGTCCATGACCAACTCCCAGAGTTCACTCAGACTTACGTCCATCGAGTCGATGATGGCATCCAGCCATCTCATCCTCTGTCGTCCCCTTCTCCTCCTGCCCCCAGTCCCTCCCAGCATCAGAGTCTTTTCCAATGAGTCAGCTCTTCGCATGAGGTGGCCAAAGTACTGGAGTTTCAGCTTTAGCGTCATTCCTTCCAAAGAAATCCCAGGGCCGATCTCCTTTGTTTTGATACTTAAGTTGCCCTGAATTTGGCCAGTGAGAGCCCCTCAGGGAGCTTCCTGTGTCCTTTTGACATATCCTGTCTTGTTTTTTAAGTTGAAGTATATTCTTTCTTTCTTTATTTGGCCATGCTGCAGAGCATGTGAGATCTTAGTTCCCCGACCAAGGATCAAACCCTTTGCGTTGAAATTGCAGAGTCTTAACCACCGGACCACCAGGAAATTCCCTTGTCCTGCTTTTCTTTTGTAAATAACATTTTCTTACTTGACCCAAGTGTGCTCCAGGTTTATCTTAATGTTATTTCTTCAAAGGCTTCAGGTGTCTAGAAGCCACTGTCTTGGCACCTTGTAGGTGGTAAGAGGTAAAGAGGGAAGAACTCACAAGATAGTTCAGGCGTGCTAATTTTGGACACGGTCTGCTTGGTGTGGTCAGCCTTGGTCCCCACTGTCTGCACCTGGTAGTCAACATAGTTTTCATTTCTATAGCTGTGCATTCTGATCTCAGAGTAAGTTCCCTGTTACTGCTTCTAGATTTTTTTGACCTTTTAAAAACATTCTTCTACATGAATTTTAGAGTGACATGTCAAAAGTGAAGTTCCAAATTCTTTGCTATTTTGAAAGGCATTGCACTTATTATTTAGCTTAGGGTAGGATTTATCTTTTTTATTTTTTGCAAGATTGGGTTTTCCCACTTAGCATTAATAACTGAGTTAATTTTTTTTAACTAGAGTCCCATTACAGACTCTAGGAAAAGGCTTATCGATTTTGTTTGTGAATAGTATTTGTATAACATTTCTTTTGTTGTGAATGTACATGTATGGAAAAGTACCTAGAGCATAAATGTATAGAAATGAATTTTATATAACCCCTAGCCAGGCCAGTGACTAGAACCTTGTTGGCACCTTGAGACTCCCCATATATTCTTTCCTAATCATAACTCCTGTCTCCTTCCTTCCCTCCTACAGCCAGCAAATTAAGGAAACTAAAGCTGTTTACATTGTTCAATACAAGGAAACATGACAGTTAAGCAAGAAGACCTTATTTGCCACAAAATTCTTACGTGATATTTACTGTGTGGTCCTTTATGTAAGGGACAAGGATTAAGGCAATTGACTGTTTTTAAGACTAGCTTTACGAAACAGGAAGATTTCTGTTCCTTAATTCTGTTTCTTAATGAGTCCATCCTTAAGTAAAACTGAGATTACAATATGAATTAAAAGTAGTCTTTCCAAGATTTGTTTCATTTAGATGTCAAATTAGTAGCCTTAGATTATCTAGCCTGATAGAGATGCCAAACCGTTCTGATTTCTCTTGTTTAATGAGGTTGTGGAAATTGCTTCACCAGCTTCAGCTCCCTTTCAGCGCTGCTGATCAAGATAAATGCATAGTTTCTTTTCTGCGATCTCTTAGATTTTGGTGTCCAGTTCTGTCCTGGGGCCTCTATACACGGTGTACTTCATATATGAGGTGTCTTATTCTGTTATTTCAGTCTCTACGTTTGCCCCCTTGTATTTCCCAGAGTAGGCTTTCCTATGTGTGATTGTCTCAAATTCAAGTAATTGACTTTAAAAAAAATTGTATTTATGTTTTTGGCTACGCCTCTTAGTTGCAACATGTGGGACATAGTTCCCTGACCAGGGATCAAACCCACACCCCCTGTATTAGGAGAGCGGAGTCGTAGCCACTGGATCACCAGGGAAGTCCCCGAAATAATTGACCGTTGTCCTCTTAAATCTACCTGAGTGATTTGTTAGGCATTAGGAATTTGACCCCAGTCTGGCCTGGGGAAATTTTTGCTGAATAGAAAGTACAGAGGAAACAGCCTATGGAAGTGGATGGTTACGCTATAAATGTTATATTCATTATATTATTAGATATGTTATCAGTTTCAGTGATTCGTCTCTACTTTCATACAGATAGGGTCTTTACGGTTGTCTGTACCTTTTAAGAAATGACGTTGGTATCATGCTTGAAGTGTTAGTTCCAAAAACGTCTTTTTCTCCCTATCTTTAACTTTCCAAAGTGCTAGTTAGAAAGTGCTCACATTCTTACAGATATTGATAGCACTGCGTTACCATTGGGTTTGTCACTATTTTGTTAGTTCAGACTCTTTTTTATTTTCAGTTCTGTCTCAGTGAATTCAAAACTGAGTATCTGTTTCTGAAAAGTGCAGCTTTAAAGTTTCTGCTGTTACATTTCAGTTTTGATTATAATGGTGTTTTTAATGTGTTTTTTTTTAAAGCAATGCACTAATAACATCTAGTTTTGTTTTTAGAAAAAGTGATTGCTTATCAACGAGAATTTCTTGCCCTGAAAGAGCGTCTCCGAATAGCTGAACATAGAATCTCTCAGCGCTCTTCTGAACTCAGTGCCATTGTACAGCAATTCAAGCGTGTGGAAGCAGAAACAAACAGAAGTAAGGATACAGTGAATAAATTTTCAGGTACAGGCACTGTTATTGTTTTATGGAAAGATTATATTTTCAGAGAGTTATGTGAAATATTCTCTTTGAAAGCTGTCTACAGTTGCTTATCAGGCAGCATTTGTTAACCTCTACAGAGAGGAAAATCACCAAAACTCTTTCTGTTGTTGTTAATTATAAAACAATTTTATTAATTGTTAAATTTGATTTAAAGAGAGTAATATTAAGTTAAATTTCAGTTATATACGTTTCATTAACAATAGTGAAGAAACAGCATCTTTTTAAAAACATACAACATGAAGCTAAAATTTAACTCGGTGTTTATGATCCTTTCTGTTGTGACTTGTGTGGACTTCAGATGAACTCCGGGGAATCTTTGAGCTATTTGAAGCAATTAGTGCTCTTAAATATGACTTACAAGAAATAAAAAAGACATAGTTTTACAATGGGTACTTTGAATTCATAAAAGTTAAATTTCTGAAAGAACAATAGGATAAAATGTTTTTGGGTTTTTTATGCTGTTCTGAATAGCTGAAACATATATTATCACCACAATTTAATATATAATCTGCTAATTTAATTTGAAAGTGAATATTGTTGTCTTGTGATTTGTAGTTGTTGCTTTAACATAAGATTAAAGTTGAATTTCATGTATGATAGTCCTTTTGCATTTCTTCTGTGAATTTTTGGTTCTGAATTTTTGGAATATTTAAGTGGAATTTTCATGTTGTTCTATATGAAATTATTGTCGAGGCTACCAGTCCTTACAGCTTACTTTCTTATGTCAAAGGTTAAATTCTAGTTTAGTGGAATTTTAAAACAATATTCCTTATCCTATCAAGGTTTTATTTTTATATTAAATGGTTCATTGGTTCCTCTCATAAAAACTGAAAATGATTTAAAAGTTATGAACAGTACCAAAGATTCTCAACTTGTGTTGTTTAAATTATTGTGCTTGAATTAAAAGAAAAATCTTCCATGTGAAATTTTGGGCAAATGTAGTAGCATAAAAAAGTGGAAGCTACTGGTGGTGGTTGTATTTATTACATTTTATGAATGGGTCACTTGTTTAAAGACTGTCCCCTTGGGCTCGAGTTCTGACATATTACAAAGATGAGGAGTTCATGTCCCACCTTCTCATAGTACTTTAACTCACATTTTTAGCTTTAATTAGACTATTCTCAATATCATGACTCTGTGAGACTCTGGTTGCAAGTGCCTATGGAAATCTGACTCACCACAGCATGAGAGAAAAATTTAGGAAAGAAAATTCTTTTAGTTTTCACATATTTTTACTGCTGTCTTGGTAGCATCCATAACATCTAAAAATAAGGTATTACCATGGAATGATTATACTTCTGTGTTTCAGATGATACCCTAAAGATATTAAAGGAGTTAACAAGCAAAAAGTCTCTTCAAGTGCCAAGTATTTATTATCATTTGCCTCATTTATTGCAAAATGAAGGAAGCCTTCAACCTGCCGTACAGATTGGAAATGGACGAACAGGAGGTATGTTTATTTTGTTTCCTATTGTAGTTGCATTGCTGGTCAGAACTGTGTCTTGGAGTATTATGTGGTATTAACTTTACTGAGGCTTTCAATGGCCAAGTCAAATATCTCTTTGTAAATGTCACATTGCACTTGAACGTATGCNTATTTTTATATTAAATGGTTCATTGGTTCCTCTCATAAAAACTGAAAATGATTTAAAAGTTATGAACAGTACCAAAGATTCTCAACTTGTGTTGTTTAAATTATTGTGCTTGAATTAAAAGAAAAATCTTCCATGTGAAATTTTGGGCAAATGTAGTAGCATAAAAAAGTGGAAGCTACTGGTGGTGGTTGTATTTATTACATTTTATGAATGGGTCACTTGTTTAAAGACTGTCCCCTTGGGCTCGAGTTCTGACATATTACAAAGATGAGGAGTTCATGTCCCACCTTCTCATAGTACTTTAACTCACATTTTTAGCTTTAATTAGACTATTCTCAATATCATGACTCTGTGAGACTCTGGTTGCAAGTGCCTATGGAAATCTGACTCACCACAGCATGAGAGAAAAATTTAGGAAAGAAAATTCTTTTAGTTTTCACATATTTTTACTGCTGTCTTGGTAGCATCCATAACATCTAAAAATAAGGTATTACCATGGAATGATTATACTTCTGTGTTTCAGATGATACCCTAAAGATATTAAAGGAGTTAACAAGCAAAAAGTCTCTTCAAGTGCCAAGTATTTATTATCATTTGCCTCATTTATTGCAAAATGAAGGAAGCCTTCAACCTGCCGTACAGATTGGAAATGGACGAACAGGAGGTATGTTTATTTTGTTTCCTATTGTAGTTGCATTGCTGGTCAGAACTGTGTCTTGGAGTATTATGTGGTATTAACTTTACTGAGGCTTTCAATGGCCAAGTCAAATATCTCTTTGTAAATGTCACATTGCACTTGAACGTATGCGGGTTATTTTCAAATATCTTTTGATACTGATTTCTAACATTAATCCACAGTGATAAGAACACACTCTGTATGATTTCAGTACCTTCAGACCATAAAATTGTTTTTATCCCTGGATATATTCTAGTGTCTTCTAGTTCATAGTCTATGGGAACTTGAACTTATATCCTACTATTGTGTGAAAATTGTATAACAAATCTTAATTATGTTCAGTTGGTTCATGGTGCTTTTCAGGTCTACTATATCCTTCTACATTTCTGTCTCTTCATTCTGTTAATTTTTGAGAGTTTGATATTGCAGCTCCAACTAAAATCTTAATTTATCTACTTAAAAAATAATTTAAAAATAAGAAGAAAAAAGAAAAATGCACATTAGTACTCTTAGTTGAATAGTCTCCATTTAAATAGTTGCAAGGAAATTACGTATTTGTATATTATATAAATAAAATTAATTTATACCAGCATCCTTGTGCAGAAGAGCCATTTGTGAATCTTGTAGCATTCAATATGCTTACTAATAAAACTTTAATAAAAGTTTTAATTTACTAAAAAAAAAAAGCACCATCTGGGTAAGATGCCATAGCCATTTCATGCATTTGTTGTTTTATACTATTTATTTATTAATAAGAATAAAATCAAAAGAAAGTAGAAGTATTTTTAAAGTTATTTAAAACCTCTAAGGTCTCTTATAGGTTCTTCTATAGTCAGTTTTTCTTGTTTCATGAATGTGACATTCTCTCTCTTTTTTGAAGTTGCTTTTTCTATCCCATTTCTTAAAGATTTTTTCATCATAAATATAATAAAATCTTAGTCAACCAGCCTCTCAGTAGTTAACATTCTTATTAAGCTGAAACTGTTTTCTAAAGATAGAAAAAGCAGACAACTTGGGGAAAAACAACCAAGAAAACTTGCNTGTGACATTCTCTCTCTTTTTTGAAGTTGCTTTTTCTATCCCATTTCTTAAAGATTTTTTCATCATAAATATAATAAAATCTTAGTCAACCAGCCTCTCAGTAGTTAACATTCTTATTAAGCTGAAACTGTTTTCTAAAGATAGAAAAAGCAGACAACTTGGGGAAAAACAACCAAGAAAACTTGCAGATTTTCTTTAAAAATCTTTTTTCCTAAATCTTTAGGCACTGGTTCTTAATATTTTTAAAGTAATATACTCCTTTAGTTATGTTAGGAAAGCTATTAACCTTCTACTTAGTAACATTCTCCTAGAAAAGTAATTTTATAGGTAATTTCTGGGGTTTTGTGGAGCCCTAAAACCTATCTAGGCACTGTATGTGAAGAACTTTAGTTTATTTATTTATTTTAATTATTTTTTTGTGAACTCCCCAGTGAGCCTTTTTTTTTTTTTTAATTTTTAAATTTTTTGGCCACACCACTTGGCGTATGGGACCGAACCTCCTCCCCATGCGTTGAAAGCACAAAGTCTTAACCACTAGACTGCCAGAGGAGTCCCCAGGAGCTTCAGTTGTTTCAGATCAAACAAAACTGCTTTTTGCTTACAATTCTGTTCTTCTGAGGTCAGGCTGATTAAGGAACACTACTCAGACCAGCGCATCCTTCTCAGGGTAAGGAGGGAAAAGATGGTCAGGGCAGCTACTGACCTCCTCAGGAAAGAAATTCTCACATCTACTCATCCTCCAGCAGATTTAGACCTGCAATAAACTGCGAGCACAGATGGGTCAAAGGCCATCTTGTACAACTAGGGTTCCCAGATGGTTAAGAAAACCAACATCATGAATGACTTAGTGACTCACAGAGCAAGCAGACTATTTTATTAAGACATGTTTTCAGAGGGATTAGAGGTGATAGCTCATAAGTGACTATTTATAAAAGGATTGGTTAGGCATCTTTGTGTTTTTAGTTTGACATTTGTATTTTAAGTTTCCATATTGTAAGGATAGATACGGCTGCAGATCAAATTAGTGATCAGAAAGATTGAGCTGGCTGTGGAGTTCTTCTGGAATGCAACACAAAGGATACAGAGAGTTCAGACAGACATTCTGACATTTATCTAATAGGAATATGAGCAAGAGAACAAAGAGAGTGAGGGGGAGGAATAATCAAATAAAGAGTAGAAGAAAATTTCTTTGATTGAAGAAACACACGTATCTTCAGATGGAGGACTCACTGCTGGGCAAGGTGGCTGAAAAAAGACCCTCCACAGGTTACCTATCAGAATGACATTACCGATTGGTAGAGGACAGTGGGTAATTCTTTAAATATTTGCTGAAGTTAAAAGAAAAAATGGGGAGACTCCTTTGGTGGTCCAGTGGCTCAGACTCTGTGCTCCCAATGCAGGCGGCCTGGGTTAGAGCTAGACCCCACATGCCTCAACTAAGGGTTAACAGGCCACAGGTAAAGGTTGTGGCAAACGCAGGCTGCAGCCAAGACCCAGAGCAGCCAAAAAAAATCCATGCACTTGGGTGAGTTTTGTTACACAAAATCAGATGTGATTCCGAGTCTTGTGATCCTCATTCTACTAAAGGAAGAATGCTTTAGTCAAATAATCAATTATATAAACAGTTGTACAGTTAAACAATGTTAGTGATGTGAAGGATGATTTGAGAATGAATAGAAAGAGTATTAATTAAAGAGTTTAGTCTTAAAAAATGCATTTGCCCTGAAATCAGAGGAATAGGTCGTTTCCTGGTAAAGATGGGTGAATTAGTTTCCTGTTGCTGTGGAGCACCTTACCACAACCTGGGTGACTTGAGACCACACAAACTTATTATCTTATAGTTCGGGAAGTCAGAAGTCCTAAAATCAGTGTGTCAACAGGAGTGTGTTTCCTTTGGAAGCTCTGGAGGAAAGTCCATTTCTTTGCCTTTTCCAGCTTCTAGANTTTTTTTTAATTTTTTTAAAAATTAATTAATTAATTAATTATTTTTTCATCTCAGGTGTACATGAATTCCCAATCTTTTTAATATTGCCACGTTTTAAGATTATTGTTGTTGTTGGGGTGCTAAGTCATGTCATGTCTGACTCTTTGTGAGCCCGTGGACTGAAGCAAAGCAGGCTCCCCTGTTCTCCACTGTCTCCTGGTATTTGCTTAGATTCCTGTCCATTGAGTTGGTGACGCTGTCTAACCATCTCATCCTCTGCTGCCCCCTTCTCCTTTTGCCTTCATTCTTTCCCAGCACCAGGGTTGTTTCCAATGAACTGGCTCTTCACATCAAGATTATTAAAAATTATTTATCTTTTTCCATCCTCTAGAATGTGTTCAGTAAGAAAGGTCCCTTGAAGGCAAGGACCTTATCTATGTTGTCCACTCTTATATCCCTAACACCTAGAATAATGCCTGTGTTTAATGTGTTCAATATGTGTGTTCAAAACAAATATAGCACATCTTTTTTTGAGTCCTTGAAAACTCTTCAGCCCAGAATGAGAGGGAAGATTATGATATTCACACTTGGGAGTTTCCCTTAAGGTATTTGGACCTTAGTATTCTAAACTGCACAATCCTGGTAGTAAAATCATGGATCCATAATCTTTAAGCCTCCTCCTAGCTTTAGAAGTCTATGACCTCTTAAGTATTGGGTTGGCCAAAAAGTTCATTTGGATTATGGAAAAAGCTGATATTTTGTAGTACAGTATCTCCAATAAATTGTTACATTATTAAAACTTCATTTAAAAATTTGCAAGCTATTTCTCCTCTGATATATAACACTTAGGATATTAAGACTTTGACAGATGTTATTTTTAAAAACATTGTGAAATACTATAATATGTGTTCCTGAATATTACTGTGCTGTGCAGAATTGTGTCATAAAATGCTAAAAATGGGGTTAGGATCACAACACTCAAAAACACTCTCAGTTGCACACGAAGGAAAGATAAGCTAATAAAAGCAGTGGTGCAGTGTCACACCTATTCAGTGAAGAAGTGCAAAAACACTACAAGAAACACGATATCCCATCAATACCTTGTGGAAAAGGCTTGAGGTTTGCTTGTTAAAGTGGGCTTCAGAGGGACTGCAGCTTGGAAGGTTTTTGTGAAGTGGTGCAAAGTGGGTGGACCGAAATCTGGTGGAAAGTTGTAGCGCCAGAAATAGACGGGTGTGGTTCTCAGTGTGCAGTGAAGTGAGGCAGCTGTGCATTATTTTTACCCGGCTTTGTTCACTTTTCTGAACTCAGTCCAAATGGGTACAGTTTTCTGTGCTCACCTAGTGTTTGTCCCAGGGGAGAAATTGCCTAAAAGCCAACATAAAATCCACATCATGCTCAAATTGTTCTCTAGTGTATTCATCATGTCGGAAGAATGCTTCCAAACAAGCACTATGGTAGACCTGACTGTACTTTCAGACTTACGGTTGCACAAATAGTACGCAGTTTCCGCATTACCTCACTTCGTTTCTGTAAATATTCACACCTTAAGTAGCTGTTGTATAATAACCAGGAAATTAGCAATAATGCTGTTAACCTTGGCTCTTATTCAGATTCTGTCGTTTTATTATTGTTGCTGTTATTCTGTTCCAGGATCTAACTCAGGATCCCGTATTTCATGTGTTTGTCAGGTCCCCTTAGTCTCCAGTCAAGGACAGTTCCTCATCCTTTCTTTCCTGGTCTTGGTGGAGTAGCCCCTGAGTTTGTATCTGTCTGATGTTTCTTCATGGTTAGATTGAGGTTATGAATTTGAAGAAAAGCCACAGAAGGGCTGTTGTGTCCTCCTTAGGGCGCCTCATACATAACATGTGAGACATTAATTTTTAGGATGTGTTTAATATTTCTAAGTTTTAGTTGTGCAATAAAATCTGTTGTTTACACTTTACAACTTTACAGTCCACACTTTACAGTCCATTTTTACTGTGTGGTTTAATGTCTTTCATCTTTATCAGTTCTTTGATATTATTGCTTTTCTTACGAAGAAGCCATATGGAGAAGAATTATTGTGTAATAGGTATACCTCATATCTTTGATTATTTTTCTCTCTGAAGTGTGTATTTTGATCACCCAATTCTTTCTATCCATTTGAGAGGGTATAATTTTGAAATAGTGGAGTTTTTCTGCATTGTCTGTACGACATCTTTTAATATAATCACTATCATTTTTTTTGTTTCAGTTTCAATAGTAATGGGAATTCCTACGGTGAAGAGAGAAGTTAAATCTTACCTCATAGAAACTCTTCATTCCCTTATTGATAATCTGTATCCTGAAGAGAAATTGGACTGTGTTATAGTCGTCTTCATAGGAGAGGTAATTATTTGCTATATATATATTTTTTACCACATATGATCTGTTAAGAATTGAGACCATATTTTGAATATGCTCTTATAAACTTTTTCTATAAAATGTGATGATCAGCAGCAAAGGTTAGGTGGTCTATTCCATCTGACAGTTATAACTATATAAATATAAATAATATATAAATATATAAATATAGATCTAACTTGTAATGTTTGCATTCACTTCCTTTCCGTATTCACAATCCAGGAATGGTAATATCTGTTGTCAGCTGGATGATATTATATATATAGATCCTTTACAAACGAGTCTCCATTTTTAGCTCCAGGACCTGAACTTGGAGATTTGCATTGATGTCTGTTGGGAGCTTTGAAACCTGAGAAAGGTTTAGCCTAGGCTGGGGTTTCCATCATTTCTGTCCTCTCTACCCCTTCTCTCTACTCCCAAGGTGCAGCCACATTGTTGTAAACCTATGGCTGATTCACGTTGATGTTTGGTAGAAGCCACCACAGTACTGTAAAACAATTGTCTTTCATTTAAAAACAAATAAATTTTAAAAAGTCAAAAAATGAAAAGTCAAACATCATGTTAATGATAAATACTATATTTATTTTAGTTTCCTCAAAAGATATGGGGAAAGAGTAAATCTGAGGAAGAAGCACTCTGGAATAAATATTTCCTTAATTATTATATAGAATTTCAGAACATAAGGTTTTATAACCTCATCTGATTCTGGCCACTGATTCCCAACTTTTCAATGTTTCCTGTGTCTTTTTAAATGAAAATGTTCTTGTTTATATATAAAGAATAAACAGATGTATATTGTTCAAAACATTACAGAAATATATATTGAAAAATTGCCTATAATTCCTCCGTATAGATATAACTACTGTCACTATTTTGAAATACATATATCTTGAGGTATGAAATATGAAATACATATATCTTAAATTTTTCCCCTGGCTGTATACATATATATAAATGGAATTGTTCTGTATATTTCTTAGTATCATGGACATTTTCCCAAGCAAAAACAGATAGCTATCACACCATCATTGTTATGGCTTCATAACATTCCACTGTATGGTTTTTAACATTCTTGATTTAATTTCTGGTTGACAGATTTAGACCCTTTCACACCTTTGCTATTTTCACATTGCACTGAACATGACTATAAATAAATGGCTGTGCACTTGGCTGGTACTGATGCAGGATCAATTCCTAACTAACTATCAATTCCTAACTAATAACTATCAATTCCTAACTAACATGGAATTACTGGGTAGAGTCCACATACATTACATGTTCACACCTGGGCAAGATGCCCTGCAGAAGTTGAGCTGGTCATGTCCCTTTTCAGCAGTCTGGGAGAGAGCTTGGTACCCTGTCCCCAGGCTCTGTGAGATAATATTATTATTCTTTAAGTTTATTTTGGCTAATTTGATGGGTAATGATAATACATTGCTTTTGTTTAATTTAGATTTGTCTATTGAATGGGATTAAATGGTTTATATATACTTGGGCCATTTGTATGTATAATATTATTTTTTAACTCATTTATTTTAATTGGAGGCTGCTTGCAATATTGTGATAGTTTTTGCCATACACTGACATGAATCAGCCACAGGTGTACATGTGCCCCTCCATCCTGAACCCCCCTCCCTACCCCTTCTCCCAACCCTTCTTCTGGGTTGTCCCAGTGCACTGGCTTTGAGTACCCTGCTTCATTCATCGAACTTGGACTGGTCATCTGTTTCACATATGGTAACATATGTGTTTCAATGCTGTTCTCTCAAATCATCCCACCCTTGCCTTCTCCCACAGAGTCCAAAAGTCTGTTCTTTACATCTGTGTCTCTTTTGCTATCTTGTATATAGGGTCATCGTTACCATCTTTCTAAATTCTGTATATATGTGTTAATATGTTGTATTGGTGTTTTTCTTTCTGACTTTCTTTCTTACTCTGTATAATAGGCTGCAGTTTCATCCACCTCATTAGAACTGACTCAAGTACGTTCTTTTTTATAGCTGAGTAATATTCCATTGCATATGTGTACCACAAGTTTCTTAGCTGTTCATCTACCAGTGGACATCTAGGTTGCTTCCATGTCCTGGCTATTATAAACAGTGCTGCGATGAACATTGGGGTACATGTGTGTCTTTCATTTCTGGTTTCCTTGGTGTGTATGCCCAGCAGTGGGATTGCTGGATTGCATTCTATTTCTAGTTTTTTAAGGAATCTCCACACTGATCTCCATAGTGGCTATACTAGTTTGCATTCCCACCGACAGTGTAAGAAGGTTCCCTGTTCTCCACACCCTCTCAAACATTTATCGTTTGTAGACTTTTCGATGGCAGCCATTCTGACGGGTGTGAGATGGAACCTCATTGTGGTTTTGGTTTGCAGTTCTCTGATAAAGAGTGATGTTGAGTAGCCTTTGCTCTAAGTTTTGATTCATAAGAAATTTTCATATAAATGAACTCTGACTGTTTAATTAACTCTCGTCCAGTTTGTTTTTTTGCATGAGCTTTGTTTACGATGTTTTTGTCTGTTACAGAAGTTTTACATTTTCATTAATCAAATTTGTCAATCACATTGCATATCAGTAGAAATTGGTACAACCTCTTTAGAAAGCAGTTTGTCAGTCGCTGTTAAAATGTCAGATGTCCTCTGTGAGCTAACATCCTGCTTCTAAAAATTGATCCAGTAGAAACATTTTTGAGTATTTAAATATATTCCAGCACATGACACATTCATACAGCTCTCAATGTGCACTGACAGAATGAATAGAGAAAATGGTCTCGTGAAATAGACTGGGAACCATTTTTTAAACTCTTACTGAAGTCACAGTGCTTTACAGTGTGGTGTTAGTTTCTGGTGTGCAGTAAAGTGAGTCAGTTTTATATATGTGTATATATTTATATATCTCCCCGCTTTTTTAGATTTTCTTAGACTTGAAACTGTTGGTAGCAGATATCTTGAGAATGGAGATTATGGGAAGATACCACTTTATATTCCGTGTAGTTTTGTAAAATTAAAACTGAAGAAATTGCCGTTTCTTTGTTTTTGACTGTGCTGGGTCTTTGTTGCTGTGTGGGAGCTTTCTTGAGTTGTGGTGGGCTTCTCATTACGGTTGCTTGTCTTGTTGGGGAGCATGGGCTCTAGGGCGTGTGGGCTCAGTAGTGTGAGGCACGGCTTAGTTGTTCCACGGCATGTGGGATCTTCCCGGACCAAGGATCAAGTCTGTGTCCCCTGCATCGGCAGGTGGATTCTTATGCTCTGTACCACCAGGGAAGACCTAAGATTAGAACTGTTTTGCAATGAGCTTGTATTGATTTTTATCAGGAAAAAAAGCCTTAAAATTTAAAAACTGTAGAATAAAAAACTATCCTTATTCATTTGAAAAATTGTACTCAGCTTATAGACAGAGATAAATGCTTGCTGTTGTTCAGTTGCTCAGTCATGTCCAGCTCTTTGCAACCCCATGGACTGCAGCACACCAGGCTTTCCTGTCCTTCACTGTCTCCCAGAATTTGCTCAAGTTCATGTTTGTTGAGTTGGTGATGCCATCCAGCCATCTCATCCTCTGTCTCCCCCATCTCCTGCCTCAATCTTTCCCAGCACCAGGGTCTTTTCCAGTGAGTCAGCTCTTTGCAACAAGTGACCAAAATGTTGGAGCTTCAGCTTCAGAGTCAGTTCTTTCAATGAATATTCAGGGTTGAGTTCCTTTAGGACGGACTGGTTTGATCTCCTTGCAGTCCACGGGACTCTCAAGAGTCTTCTCCAGCACCACAGTTCGAAAGCATCAATACTTTGGCACTCAGCTTTCTTTCTGGTCCACCTTTCACATCTGTACATGACTACTAGAAAAAACATAGCTTTGACTGTATGGACCTTTGTTGGCAAAATGATGACTCTGCTTTTTAATGTGCTGTCTAGGTTTGTTACAGCTTTTGAACACTATGAAGATTCAGGACCCTTTTGCTGTAGGTGTTTCTCTGATCACTAAGATTATAATAATGCTCGGTTTGGAGTCACATGACCTGTGTTCAGGGTCTGGATTCTGCCACTGGAGCAGGTAGTTTTTTTGGTCAGCCTCAGTTTCTTCATCTTTAAAAGGGGAATAATGCCTTTGAGGTCAACACTGTTGAAGGGCGGTGCAATGAGATCACACTTTGGGGGGACATACTATAACACCAGGAAAGTCCCAGTATAAAATTATTAATTGCCACATTTGGTTCACCATTGATTAAGAGTTTTCACCTAAGTGTCTGGTAGCCTGGGACTCATTGAGTACTATTCCCAGATGCGTGTTCTGTGACTCTGACCATGATCTTCATATAAGATGGTTCCTAATCTAGATTTCTAGCTTCTTCTTGAGTCTCTACTTTCAACTGCTGGCTTGATAAAATTATTTGAAGTATTTTATGGGCAACTCTTAATCTGTCCATAACTAAATTAATCTGGTTTCTGCAAACTGCCTCTCTTCCAGGTTTCTGGTCTGTTTATTAAAGGTTCTTTACATCATAGTATGGGCTTCCCTTGTGGCTCAGCTGGTAAAGAATCCACCTGCAATGCAGGAGACCTGGGTTCGATCCCTGGGTTGGGAAGATCCCCTGGAGAAGGGAAAGGCTACCCACTCCAGTATTCTGGCCTGGAGAATTCCATGGATTGTATAGTGCACGGGGTCCCAAAGGGTCAGACACGACTGAGTGACTTTCACTGTCTCTTGACATCATAGTGTTAGTAGGTCTGCGCTGCAGTCACTCTGCTGTCAGTTTGTTACGTAGACCTTGGATGTTCTTGATTCCCTTTGTGTTATTCCTCACCCTAAACGTTGCTTCTTCCTTTCTTCCTCCTTCAGCTCCCAGCTCATCCCTTTTATGAAACTGTCCCCTACTCTCCCATTTGAAATTAACCTAGAGTCAATTGGCCAAAGTAAGTTTGTGTTTTGCTAACATTTTCAGCTTTTTATAAAAGTATGAATTACCATGGGTCTACTTTAACATGTGAGGAGAAAATTAGAAATGAAAAAACTGGGCAGGAATACACATGGACAGTGAAGGAGAGCATGTCTCTTCATCCTTGTGGGACTTTCTGCTCTTTGCGCTTTTTCCTTGAAGTGGGGAACCGTAAGATGCCCCTTGGGGAGGAAAGGAGAGACAGAAAAGTAATCATTTGCTGTGCTTCTACTTCTTCATTCCTCTTGGATGATTTTTCCTTAAATGTCCATTGGTTTAACTTGATGAGACATTTACAGAAAATTCAAGGTTTTGAACAGTTGGCTATTGGTGCGTTACTGAGAGTTCACTAACTGCATTCTGAAATTGCAGGACGAGTAGAGAGGAATGAATTCCAAGTGCTCTGAAGGATCTGTGATACCAACCAAGGGTGGTATTCCTATTTTAAGATTGCATCGTTCTTGTGTTTCCTTTTACTTAGAATATAATTCTTATTTTTGTATCCCAATGATCCTAGGTTGTCTATATGCCTCTTTATTTTTATGTATATATTTCATTATTAATTTATAATATTTCCTATTTCACAGTCATTTCTATAATATTATTTCTGTCACCGTCATTTCTGACAGAATATTTTCCTACAGTATACTCTGAATTTTAGCAAAAATTATTTTCTTTATGCGCCTTTCTTATCTTTGGAGAATTCCCCATTTAATGAATCTTGTTGAAAGAAAGTGTCTTCCTCCCACTGTGGAAACTAAAAAATGCCAGATATTTGCTTGACCCGTTCAGCCATGTGACCTAAGCTCAGCCATGTGGCTATGCCTTTCCTGGNGCAAAAATTATTTTCTTTATGCGCCTTTCTTATCTTTGGAGAATTCCCCATTTAATGAATCTTGTTGAAAGAAAGTGTCTTCCTCCCACTGTGGAAACTAAAAAATGCCAGATATTTGCTTGACCCGTTCAGCCATGTGACCTAAGCTCAGCCATGTGGCTATGCCTTTCCTGGGCTTTGCATGGAGCTTCAATTTTTTTCAGATGACATGGAAAACCCCTCCGAAACAGGCAGATTGCTTGCAGTAAGAGGGGAATTTATTAAAGTGGCTGGATACAGGATCAGTTTATACTTCTAAATGCCAATAGCAAAAAATTGGAAAATGCATTTAGCAGTATTTTTCTAAAGAAGCAGAGATCGTGGACAGTGCGTTCTGGTGATGGACAGTGGTGGTGTTGGGGTCTCCAGGGCCTACAGGGGCAGAGTCCAGTGCACCGATTACTGATGGAAGGTGAGGACTTGAAAGCTACGGCATTGTGACCTTTCTGTGATTTTTGGGTCTGGCCCCACTTTATTTCTGCCGCCTTCCTAGCCTGGTTCCTCAACCTCACTGAAGGTTCTGTGAATTCTAACCAATAATCTTCAGTAAGTTGTTTTTCTAAGTGTTCTACCTGAGTCAATTTCTGTTGGTTCCAACTAAGATCCTGTTTGCCTGGAAACAACCCGAAAGCCATATTTAATTTTTAAGTTCCCAAACAATAGAGTTCAAGTTGGGATTCTACGATGAAATAACAAATGCATCATGTTGGAAAAATACCTAAAAGTAGTCTCTGAAAAGTTGAGTTTAGAGGATTTCTGGCCCTTTGGAGTGTTTAGTATTTGGCGTGAGAACAGTTTTGCTTTTTATTCAGTTTCCGGTTTTACTGTTGTATACTTCCTAGATTGTGTTTTGCAGTGAGAGTGCCAGAGACCTTTAGTATGCTTCCTTTAATTTCTTTGATTTAAACTGAGTTAATAATGCTCATTGGTTAGCAGTCCTATGGGCAGGATTTGCCGAGCAGGTAAATTTGTAAATGAAAACAAATTGAATAGTAACCAGAGAGCATTGATCCAGTTGCCATGGATTTTTATTTTTTGTTCTATATTTTACTTGCAAGGGAAAATTATTTGCTACTTAGTTAAATTTTTGGCCAGGTGATAGGATCATATGGTTTAAAAATTATAAATGTGTGTTACATACCTCAAAAAGTCTCTCCTGTAAGGCTGTTCCCCTCGCCTGTCGGATTTTTTTTTTAAGCTTTTATATTGGACATTAGCCAATTGATGATGTTGTGATAGTTGCAGGTGGACTGCAGAGGGGCTCAGCCATGCATGTACATGTGTCCATTCTCCCCCAAACTCCTCTGCCATCCAGGCTGCCGTATAACATTGAGCAGAGTGCCCTGTGCTGTAGGCCCTTGTTGGTGATCTATTTTAAACATAGCAGTGTGTATGTGTCTCTCCCAGACTCCGTGACTATCCCTTCCCNTGAAACTGTTGGTAGCAGATATCTTGAGAATGGAGATTATGGGAAGATACCACTTTATATTCCGTGTAGTTTTGTAAAATTAAAACTGAAGAAATTGCCGTTTCTTTGTTTTTGACTGTGCTGGGTCTTTGTTGCTGTGTGGGAGCTTTCTTGAGTTGTGGTGGGCTTCTCATTACGGTTGCTTGTCTTGTTGGGGAGCATGGGCTCTAGGGCGTGTGGGCTCAGTAGTGTGAGGCACGGCTTAGTTGTTCCACGGCATGTGGGATCTTCCCGGACCAAGGATCAAGTCTGTGTCCCCTGCATCGGCAGGTGGATTCTTATGCTCTGTACCACCAGGGAAGACCTAAGATTAGAACTGTTTTGCAATGAGCTTGTATTGATTTTTATCAGGAAAAAAAGCCTTAAAATTTAAAAACTGTAGAATAAAAAACTATCCTTATTCATTTGAAAAATTGTACTCAGCTTATAGACAGAGATAAATGCTTGCTGTTGTTCAGTTGCTCAGTCATGTCCAGCTCTTTGCAACCCCATGGACTGCAGCACACCAGGCTTTCCTGTCCTTCACTGTCTCCCAGAATTTGCTCAAGTTCATGTTTGTTGAGTTGGTGATGCCATCCAGCCATCTCATCCTCTGTCTCCCCCATCTCCTGCCTCAATCTTTCCCAGCACCAGGGTCTTTTCCAGTGAGTCAGCTCTTTGCAACAAGTGACCAAAATGTTGGAGCTTCAGCTTCAGAATCAGTTCTTTCAATGAATATTCAGGGTTGAGTTCCTTTAGGACGGACTGGTTTGATCTCCTTGCAGTCCACGGGACTCTCAAGAGTCTTCTCCAGCACCACAGTTCGAAAGCATCAATACTTTGGCACTCAGCTTTCTTTCTGGTCCACCTTTCACATCTGTACATGACTACTAGAAAAAACATAGCTTTGACTGTATGGACCTTTGTTGGCAAAATGATGACTCTGCTTTTTAATGTGCTGTCTAGGTTTGTTACAGCTTTTGAACACTATGAAGATTCAGGACCCTTTTGCTGTAGGTGTTTCTCTGATCACTAAGATTATAATAATGCTCGGTTTGGAGTCACATGACCTGTGTTCAGGGTCTGGATTCTGCCACTGGAGCAGGTAGTTTTTTTGGTCAGCCTCAGTTTCTTCATCTTTAAAAGGGGAATAATGCCTTTGAGGTCAACACTGTTGAAGGGCGGTGCAATGAGATCACACTTTGGGGGGACATACTATAACACCAGGAAAGTCCCAGTATAAAATTATTAATTGCCACATTTGGTTCACCATTGATTAAGAGTTTTCACCTAAGTGTCTGGTAGCCTGGGACTCATTGAGTACTATTCCCAGATGCGTGTTCTGTGACTCTGACCATGATCTTCATATAAGATGGTTCCTAATCTAGATTTCTAGCTTCTTCTTGAGTCTCTACTTTCAACTGCTGGCTTGATAAAATTATTTGAAGTATTTTATGGGCAACTCTTAATCTGTCCATAACTAAATTAATCTGGTTTCTGCAAACTGCCTCTCTTCCAGGTTTCTGGTCTGTTTATTAAAGGTTCTTTACATCATAGTATGGGCTTCCCTTGTGGCTCAGCTGGTAAAGAATCCACCTGCAATGCAGGAGACCTGGGTTCGATCCCTGGGTTGGGAAGATCCCCTGGAGAAGGGAAAGGCTACCCACTCCAGTATTCTGGCCTGGAGAATTCCATGGATTGTATAGTGCACGGGGTCCCAAAGGGTCAGACACGACTGAATGACTTTCACTGTCTCTTGACATCATAGTGTTAGTAGGTCTGCGCTGCAGTCACTCTGCTGTCAGTTTGTTATGTAGACCTTGGATGTTCTTGATTCCCTTTGTGTTATTCCTCACCCTAAACGTTGCTTCTTCCTTTTTCTTCCTTTCTTCCTCCTTCAGCTCCCAGCTCATCCCTTTTATGAAACTGTCCCCTACTCTCCCATTTGAAATTAACCTAGAGTCAATTGGCCAAAGTAAGTTTGTGTTTTGCTAACATTTTCAGCTTTTTATAAAAGTATGAATTACCATGGGTCTACTTTAACATGTGAGGAGAAAATTAGAAATGAAAAAACTGGGCAGGAATACACATGGACAGTGAAGGAGAGCATGTCTCTTCATCCTTGTGGGACTTTCTGCTCTTTGCGCTTTTTCCTTGAAGTGGGGAACCGTAAGATGCCCCTTGGGGAGGAAAGGAGAGACAGAAAAGTAATCATTTGCTGTGCTTCTACTTCTTCGTTCCTCTTGGATGATTTTTCCTTAAATGTCCATTGGTTTAACTTGATGAGACATTTACAGAAAATTCAAGGTTTTGAACAGTTGGCTATTGGTGCGTTACTGAGAGTTCACTAACTGCATTCTGAAATTGCAGGACGAGTAGAGAGGAATGAATTCCAAGTGCTCTGAAGGATCTGTGATACCAACCAAGGGTGGTATTCCTATTTTAAGATTGCATCGTTCTTGTGTTTCCTTTTACTTAGAATATAATTCTTATTTTTGTATCCCAATGATCCTAGGTTGTCTATATGCCTCTTTATTTTTATGTATATATTTCATTATTAATTTATAATATTTCCTATTTCACAGTCATTTCTATAATATTATTTCTGTCACCGTCATTTCTGACAGAATATTTTCCTACAGTATACTCTGAATTTTAGCAAAAATTATTTTCTTTATGCGCCTTTCTTATCTTTGGAGAATTCCCCATTTAATGAATCTTGTTGAAAGAAAGTGTCTTCCTCCCACTGTGGAAACTAAAAAATGCCAGATATTTGCTTGACCCGTTCAGCCATGTGACCTAAGCTCAGCCATGTGGCTATGCCTTTCCTGGGCTTTGCATGGAGCTTCAATTTTTTTCAGATGACATGGAAAACCCCTCCGAAACAGGCAGATTGCTTGCAGTAAGAGGGGAATTTATTAAAGTGGCTGGATACAGGATCAGTTTATACTTCTAAATGCCAATAGCAAAAAATTGGAAAATGCATTTAGCAGTATTTTTCTAAAGAAGCAGAGATCGTGGACAGTGCGTTCTGGTGATGGACAGTGGTGGTGTTGGGGTCTCCAGGGCCTACAGGGGCAGAGTCCAGTGCACCGATTACTGATGGAAGGTGAGGACTTGAAAGCTACGGCATTGTGACCTTTCTGTGATTTTTGGGTCTGGCCCCACTTTATTTCTGCCGCCTTCCTAGCCTGGTTCCTCAACCTCACTGAAGGTTCTGTGAATTCTAACCAATAATCTTCAGTAAGTTGTTTTTCTAAGTGTTCTACCTGAGTCAATTTCTGTTGGTTCCAACTAAGATCCTGTTTGCCTGGAAACAACCCGAAAGCCATATTTAATTTTTAAGTTCCCAAACAATAGAGTTCAAGTTGGGATTCTACGATGAAATAACAAATGCATCATGTTGGAAAAATACCTAAAAGTAGTCTCTGAAAAGTTGAGTTTAGAGGATTTCTGGCCCTTTGGAGTGTTTAGTATTTGGCGTGAGAACAGTTTTGCTTTTTATTCAGTTTCCGGTTTTACTGTTGTATACTTCCTAGATTGTGTTTTGCAGTGAGAGTGCCAGAGACCTTTAGTATGCTTCCTTTAATTTCTTTGATTTAAACTGAGTTAATAATGCTCATTGGTTAGCAGTCCTATGGGCAGGATTTGCCGAGCAGGTAAATTTGTAAATGAAAACAAATTGAATAGTAACCAGAGAGCATTGATCCAGTTGCCATGGATTTTTATTTTTTGTTCTATATTTTATTTGCAAGGGAAAATTATTTGCTACTTAGTTAAATTTTTGGCCAGGTGATAGGATCATATGGTTTAAAAATTATAAATGTGTGTTACATACCTCAAAAAGTCTCTCCTGTAAGGCTGTTCCCCTCGCCTGTCGGATTTTTTTTTTAAGCTTTTATATTGGACATTAGCCAATTGATGATGTTGTGATAGTTGCAGGTGGACTGCAGAGGGGCTCAGCCATGCATGTACATGTGTCCATTCTCCCCCAAACTCCTCTGCCATCCAGGCTGCCGTATAACATTGAGCAGAGTGCCCTGTGCTGTAGGCCCTTGTTGGTGATCTATTTTAAACATAGCAGTGTGTATGCGTCTCTCCCAGACTCCGTGACTATCCCTTCCCGCCTCCATCCCCCCTACCCCACCCCTGGCAACGGTAAGTTCATTCTCTTAAGTCTGAATTTGTTTCTGTTTTGTAGATATATCTGTTTCTATCATTTCTTTTTAGGTTCTGCACATAAGGGGTGTCGTGTAATACGTGCCCTTCTCTGTCTGCCTTCCTTCACTCAGCACGTCCCCATCGCCTGTTACGCTTATTTACCCACTCAGAGATATTTCACGAGTGTAGGCGTGCATGTATTATTTTTCTCCCCGTTTCTACATAGATGATATAATACAAACAGATTTTCGTATTAGAACAGTAAGAGCTACTTAGGTTTCTTGTCAGTTTTGATTAAATGCCTTCCTAGAAAGTGGTTCATTTAATAAAAGTTCGAAAATTTGCTTTATATAGAGTGGAGCAAAGTACCTGTGCTTTTTGTGATGGTTTCGCCTTAATTTCTTTATGTGCTTGTATTTGTATGCCCTTCCCCTTTAATGGGTTAGCTAGTGGATCTGGTTTTATTTATTATCCTCTAAACCATCTTTTAGGTTTATTATTTTTCTTTTTTGTTTTCTAATTTATGAATGTCTGATTTTAACACTATTTTTTTTTTTTTTTTATTTGTTCCATTTTGTACTTTGCAAACATCTTGACCCAGATGCTACACGGATTTATTGTTTGCTATTTATTATTTCCTTTTGCTAATATAAGAACTAATACAAATTTTCTTTTGAGTACTGTGTTAGCTGTAGCCCATAGGTTCTAATGTGAAATGTTTCAATTCTTATTAGTCCATGATTTTTAAAATTGAAGTACAGTTTATTTATAGTGTTATAGTTTCAGGTGTACAACATAGTGATTCAATGTTTCTGCAGATTATCGTTCATTTAAAGTTAGTTTTTAATGGCTATATTCCTTGTATCTAATTAATTTCCTACTCCTACCCTGCACCATCTGTGATTTTGGTTTGTGTTTCCTCTTTGACCAAGGAAATGACCAAGAGTGTTCTTAAATTTTCTTGTTGGTAGGGGCTTTTTGTTTTTGCATTGGTTATTTTGGGGGAAAGTTTCACATTTCATTTTTAAAAACTATTTTGAAATAATCTTCAACTTGTAGGAAAATTGCAGAAGTTATACTGAGTTCCCAGATACCCTGTAGCCAATCTCCCCAAAAGTCAGCATCTTACATGACCGTGATGTACATCTGTGTACATCCTGTGAGTCTATCGGTAGGTACAGCCCAATACCACAGGGTTTATTCTAGCCTCCGAGCTCATCCCTTAGTTTTATCTCTTTTTCTCCAACGATGAGAAGTTTGGTCCCCATGCTTCACAGTGTATCTCCTTACTTGGTGTGTGTGCTCAGTTGTGTCCAGCCTGCAGCCCCAGGGACTGTAGCCCGCCAGGCTTCTCTCTCCTTGGACCTTTTCAAACAATACTGGAGCAGGTTGCCATTTCCTGCTCCAGGGGATCTTTCCAACCTGGGGATTGAGCCTGTGTCCCGTACATCTTCTGCACTGGCACACGGGTTCTTCGCCACCCGCTCCATCTGGGAACCCCATCTGCTTACTTGCTTAACCTACTTAAATCTATTGATTGAAGTTCATTTTCTCATTTTCCTCAAGAAAGTTTCATGTGAGGAATTTCTTTTTTTTCCTTAAGAGGTCAGGGGAGTAGTATAGTGCTGTTGTTTAAACTAGACAGATGTTATTCCAGCTTTCTTATTTTTTGCTACAAGTAGTCCATATTTAGTCTGATTGCCCAAAAGATTCTTTTTCAGTTTTAAAGTCTACGTAATTTTGCTATAATATGTCTTGATTTTAACCACTCTGTGTAGATCATTTTCCCTGGCACACGATATATTCTTTAGGTGTATAGAGTCGAGTCTTCTTTAATTTCAATAAAGAACTTTTGAATGGTACCTTTGCTTATGAAAACTTTAAGACATACAACAAAATTAATAGAATTTTACAGTAAATACCTATTTACGTACTACCTAAATTATACTAATGTTTTAGTATTTGTATTTACCACATCTCAAATTATCCATCACTATTTGAACTTTGCCCATTAAAAATTTGGATGGTGGTGTTGAGTTTTTCAGAGTTCTTTGTATATAATGGATGCCATTCCTTTGTCAGAGTTCTTTATATATAATGGATGCCATTCCTTTGTCAAATACGTGATTTTGTGAATGTTTCTCCCAATCTGTGGAAGTCTGTGTATCGTTTTGCCTTGTCTTAGTGAGCACAACTTTTTCATTTTGATGAAGTTTAATTTGTCAGTGTTTTCTGTAACGGCTGTTGCTCTCCATGACTTAAGGAACTGTTGCTTCCCCCTAAATCATAAAGATTTTCTTCTCTGAAAAATTTATACTTCAACTCCTGCTTTAGGTCTATAGTCCGTCTAGTGGTAATTTTTTGGTCATGTTAAAGTTCACTGTTTTTTATATGGCTGTCGTCTACTCTTGTACCAAGTATTGAAACACTTTCCTTTCCCCATTGGATTTCTTTGGTGCTTTGGTTGAAAAGCCAGTGATCCTATAAGTGTGGGTCTTTTTTTGTTTTATTCCATTGATCTATAGGTCGATCCTTATACAAACTCCTCACTATCCTAATGACTATAATTTTGAAGTATTGAAGTCAGGTAAGATTGATTAAGTCCTCCAGTTCTCTTCTTTTCAAGATTATTTTAGATACTTCAGGTCTTTTGCATTTGTTTGTATATTTTAGAATCATTTAGCCATTTCTACTATCTGCAGTTGCTTCACAACAGCTTCAACTGGGTGTGTTTTTCTTTTAAATTAATGAGGAAGTATTTGGTCCTTGTTTCTTACCTGTTTTGTGGCTATTGACGCAGTTACTTTGTTCACAGGTTTTGTTGAAGCTCTTCATTTCTTGTATTTTTCCGTACTTGCTGGTTCCTTCTTTGTGAGTCATCATCGAAGGAAATGGCTTTTTTCTCTAGACTCCTGATTTATAGGAGGCGGCGGCACAGGCTAGTTGGTGATTCGTTTTAGTTTTTGATCAAAGACCATGCCTTTGTAACTGCCACAGAATCTGGCTGCTTCCTGCAAATATAGCTAGTCTTCACGATTCTGCATGTTACCTTGGATTACTGGAATCAAACTGGGTTCCTTCTGAGTGTGAGAATTTTGGTGGTTAATTTTGGTTTTACCTGAAATGGAGTTTGCAGTCGTTAACTGTTGCTCATTGGTGAGCGTGTGTGATGTCCGTGTGGAGTTCCCGCGTGCCCTCTGTGTGAGTGCTTTAGTCTTTGTTGGCTAGACCCTTCAGTGTGCTTTCAGCCGGGAGTTCTGACCTGAATGTTTTGGGACTTTCTTCCACCCCAAAGCACCTGGCAAGTGCAGTTTCCTCGGAAACAGCGGCCATCACTAGACTTAGCATTTTCTCAAGCGTGCGTCATTACCTATTTGTCATCTTTTTTAATACAGGCAAAAGAATAGATTTCATTCTAAGTATGCTTTCACTCATTGAACTAGTTATTTATTGAAGTACTAAAATGAGGAAGGTACTAGAGGAGATTTTTTAAAAATCCACTAGACAGTAGATTGTGCCCTTGTAGTCTGGAATTACACGAGAATAATTTTTTCTGTACGCTTTTCTTTTTTTTTTGAAAAATTTGCATTAGTGTATGCACAAAGCTAAGTGCATTTAAGTTATATATGCACAAGAGTCCAATAGTTCTGCAAGGTTTATTATACTAAACAGCAGTCTCCTATCTTCATTCTTCCTACCCCACCCCCATTTCCCTTCCCTTCTGTTCCCCATTTCCTCCCCCTCTGAGATCTCCAGCTCACTGGCCATCAGGGAAAGTAGAAATACTTCTTGTGATGCTGTTCAGTTGATTATCATTTTTGATCTTTTCAAAGAACTGACTCTTGGTTTTATTGCCTTTATCATTTCTATATTTTCATTTTATTTTTATTTATTTGATTAGTTTTTATTGAAGTATAGTTGAAGCTAGTGGAGATAANCCTTCTGTTCCCCATTTCCTCCCCCTCTGAGATCTCCAGCTCACTGGCCATCAGGGAAAGTAGAAATACTTCTTGTGATGCTGTTCAGTTGATTATCATTTTTGATCTTTTCAAAGAACTGACTCTTGGTTTTATTGCCTTTATCATTTCTATATTTTCATTTTATTTTTATTTATTTGATTAGTTTTTATTGAAGTATAGTTGAAGCTAGTGGAGATAATGGAGTTCCAGTTGAGCTATTCCAAATCCTGAAAGATGATGCTGTGAAAGTGCTGCACTCAATATGNAGTCGGACATGACTGAGCAACTGAACTGAGCTAAACTGAACTGATAGTTGAATTATGTTAATGACTGCTATACAGCAAAATGATTCAATGATACATATATTATATATTCTTTTTCACAATCTTTTCCATTATTGAATATAGTGTTCATGCCTTTTGCAGACTTGCTGATGATTTGTCTAGTTATTAGTTGTTTTTATTCTTGAATTTAAATCACAGGTAACTGTCTTGATGCTTCCAAAGTATTTTTGACCTGTAATTTTTTTAGCAGCTAGATTTTGAGATGTTGGGCTTCAAACAGTAAAGAATCTGCCTGCCATGTTGGAGACCTGGGTTTGATCCTTGGGTCGGGAAGATCTCCTGGAGAAAGGCGTGGCATCCCACTCCATTATTCTTGCCTGGAGAATTCCGTGGACAGGGGAGCCTGGTAGGCTAAGTCCATGGGGTTGCAAAGGGTTGGACACTACTGAGTCACACACACACACACACACACACACACACACACACACNCTGGGTTTGATCCTTGGGTCGGGAAGATCTCCTGGAGAAAGGCGTGGCATCCCACTCCATTATTCTTGCCTGGAGAATTCCGTGGACAGGGGAGCCTGGTAGGCTAAGTCCATGGGGTTGCAAAGGGTTGGACACTACTGAGTCACACACACACACACACACACACACACACACACACACTTATGCATTGATTATAAATCACAAATGCTGGTCAGGAAGAAAGTGTGTGTGTGTGTATCTATATAGCCTATAAAAGTTGCTTGTAGTTATTCACCGAGACAGTGGTGTTAGACATATCGTTGAATGAAACAAAGCCTCTGCCCAGTGAAACTTACATTGTCAAGAAGGACAGATAAAAAAGCAAATATATATCGATAATATGTTAGATGGTAGTGAATGCTGGGTGTGAATAATATGTTAGATGGTAGTGGAGAATAAATCAGAGCGAATGATAAAGGAAGTACCAGGTTGCCAAAGGATGGTTTATTTGAGTGATTGGGACCTTTGGGCAAAGACCTGAAGGGTGCAGCAGCTGAACAGTCCCAAGTGGACTCAGTGTGTGCAAAGGCCCTGAGGTGAGAGCATTGCTTGGCACATTCTGTGAAGCAGCAAGGGGAGGCCTGTGTGACTTGAGCAGAGAAGGTAAGGGGCTCAGCAGTGGGCAGCAGGTGGAGGAGTGGGTTGGCCCAGATTGCTTAGGACTCTCCAGGCCATCACGAGAATGTGACTTTTACCCTCAGTCAGAGAACTGACAAAAAGTTTTTATTTTTGGTAAAGAGCCACATGACAAGCGTTTTAGGCTTTGCAGGACATTCAGTCTCTGTTGCAGCTGCTCAACTCTGCTGTTGTAGCCCCCCAAACAGCCAGAAACAATATGTAAATAAAAGGGTGGGGTTGTGTTTTAGTTTATGAAAACAAAGAGTGGGTCTGTTTTGCAAACTGCTGATGTAGAAAGTCATTTGAGAGCTTCAAGTAGAAAAGATGCTTGACTGGCTTTTTTTTCTTTGAAGGCACTTTTGTTGTTCAGTTGCTCAGTTGTGTCCGACTCTTTGCCACCCCATGGACTGCAGCATGCCAGGCTTCCCTGTCCTTTACCATCTCCCAGAGTTTGCTCAAACTCATATCCATTGAGTCAGTGATGTCATCCAATCATCTCATCCTCTGTCACCCCTCTTCTCCTCTTGCCCTCAATCTTTCCCAGCATCAGGGTCTTTTCCAATAAGTCACTTTAAAATACTTTATTTGGAAATAATTTTAGAATTACAGAAAAGTTGGAAAAGTGATGCAGAATA
The DNA here is from genome assembly GCA_006410615.1 of Neotragus moschatus. NCBI lineage: Eukaryota > Metazoa > Chordata > Mammalia > Artiodactyla > Bovidae > Neotragus > Neotragus moschatus. Next base: position 362,142 of record SJYA01001572.1, on the reverse strand, counting down.
TCCCCTTCACTGCACTGACTCTAATGTTAATAACTCACGTAGCCACATTTGAATGATTAAGACCAGGAAATTAACCTGGACATAATGCTATTAGCCAAACTGTAGACGTGAGTCAGATTCCATGTTTTCCCACCTAAGGTCATTTGTCTATTCCAGCGTACAAGCCAAAGTATCACATTGCATTTAGTTGCTCTGTTTCCTTACTTTCCTCCTATCTATGACAGTTCTTCAGTCTTTTCTGTGTTTCATGAACTTGGAGACTTTTCATGGGTTGTTCAGTTGCGTCCAACTCTTTGTGACCCCATACACTGCAGCACGCCAGGTTGCTCTGTCCTCCACTATCTCCCAGAGTTTGCTCAAATTCATGTCCGTTGAATCAGTGATGCTACCTAACCACCTCATCCTCTGCCGCCCCCTTTTCCTTCAGTCTTTCCCGGCATCAGGATCTTTTACAGTGAGTCAGCTCTTCGCATCAGGTGGCCAAATATTGGAGCTTCAGCTTCAGCAACAGTCCTTCCAGTGAATATTCAGGGCTGATTTCCTTTAGGTTGACAGCTTGACTATTTCAGAAACTACAAGCTAACTGTGGTACTTGCTACCTTCATTGGTAGGTCTGCAATTTATTATGAGCTGCCAACCCCATTGTGGCACATGCCTGTCATTTTAATCCTTTTGTCACGTGTACACGCTATCTTTCTGGAATTCTCACTGGGTCTCCACCCAACACACATGCAAAGGCACCGTCATTTTCTGTGCAGCCGTCAATCTCCTTTTGGCAAGTCTGTTCTGCACTCTCCAGCTGCTGTCTTCAGATTTACCTTCCTGCAGTGTGATCTGGAAATGTCTCCAGACGAAAGTCGGGACAATCGTGATGCTCAGCGCTCTCTCGGAGAATGCCATCCTGCACAGCCAGCTGTCCACTGTCTGAGAACAACTGGATCATATATTTTTCCCAGCTTTTTAGTTCATTGTTGTTGTTCAGTCACTAAGTTGTGTCCGACTCTATGACCCCATGGACTGCAGCACACCAGGCTTCCCTGTCTTTCACTGTCTCCCAGAGTTTGTTCAAACTCCTGTCCGTTGAGTCAGTGATACTATCCAGCATCTCATCCTCTGTTGCCCTCTTCTCCTTCAATCTCTCCCAGAATTAGGGTCTTTGCTAATGAGTCAGCTCTTCCTATCAGGTGGCCAAAACATTGGAACTTTGGTATCAATACTTCAGTGACTATTCAGGGTTGATTTCCCTTAAGATTGACTGGTTTGATTTCCCAGATTTCCCAGGCAAGAATACTGGAGTAGGTTGCCAGTTCCTTCTTCAGCTGATATTCCCAACCCAGGGATTGAGCCCACATCTTCTGTATTGGCAGGCAGATTTTTGTTTTTTTTTTTACTACTTAGCCATCGGGGAAGGCCTGTCCATTTGTGATGTCCAGTATCAAATAAGAATTTATTATTGTTATCCTGCATGCCAAGGAGCCAAAAAAAGTGACCTATAACTGGAAGAAAATGTAGCCACTAGGAACAAGGATAGAGGACTTCAGCAAAGCTGTCAACGGAATGATGGAGAGCTGTCAGGAAGCATTTAATAGGAGGCTTCCTGTGTGCTGTTTTGGATCTGTCAGGAATTCTCTGTTCCTTATTAATTCCTGAATATTCAGGAATTAAGAGGAGAGGCAAGCCTCTCTTGGGGGCTGAGAAATCCAGGCATTTCCTTCATTAGTTTTTCTATACAGTGATAAGTACCCTCTTCCTTTTTATGAACCATATGGTAAAAGTGATTATTTACAACCCTCTCTCTTTCCTATGGATGACCTCATGTTTCCTTGATAACTTGTAAGTTTTGATTTGATCTCTGCTGAAAATAGCTACCTTGTAAGACAGTATAAATACCCACACAATGCTGAATAAAGCATCTTTGCTCCATCAGAGCTTTGGTCCCGATGTTTTGCTTTCTTTGTTTCTCTTTGTCTCTCTCTGTCTCTCTTTGTCTCTCTCTCTCAGGCTATTTCCTTGGAGCACAGAGGTCCTCTGGCTTCACTTTCCTGCCCTGGCTTCTAAGACACTCTTGAGAAGGTGCTGTGCGCCTTCACCCTATCAAGAGGGCGCCTGAGGCCTTCGTGAACAGAGCAAGCCCTGTGCAGGGGCTTTATTGGCTTTCTGCCTAAACCAAGGAATATCAGCCTCTTTCTCTCTCCTTTACTTTCTTATTGGTCGACTCCGGACCACCAGGTTCCGGTCCTTTAAAGGACCTCAACAGGTGGCACCCGAACAGGGACTTGAGGCCATCCAGCCCCTGCACGATGTAAGCCAGGCTCTGGTTCCCCACCTTGTCACAGAAGGACACATCCAGCCCCGAGAGGCACAGGCTGCCCGTGGCCGGATGCATGAAGCCTGCGTCGCTGATGTCGCAGGTGCGCAGGTTGAGGCTGCGCAGGCTGCCCGTGCACGACAGGTGCAGGAGGCCAGCGTCAGAGATGCCCCCACAGAAGCTGAGGTTGAGGAGCCTCAGGCCCGTCAGTCCCCGGGAGGTGTGCTTCAGGGACAGGTCCGTGAGCTTCTGGCAGTCCTTCAGTGTGAGCTGCTCCAGGCCCAGGCAGCCCTCGGCCACGCTGCGGGTCATGCCAGCCAGGTGCCTGATGCCCACGTCCGAGAGGTGGCGGCACCTGCGGAGATTGAGGCTCTTGAGGTGCTGCAGGCCCCAGGCGATGAGCAGGAGGCAGGTGTTGGTGATGCTGCTGAAGCCGCCCAGCTCCAGCACCTCCAGGCCCTTGAGGTACTGGGCGATGTGGCCCTGGCTGCTGTCGGTTATCTGCTTGCAGAGGTTCAGGTTGAGTGCACACAGCCAGACGATCTGCACAAACGCGTGGCCCAGCCCGTGGTCGATGAGGCTGTAGCAGCTGCTGAGGTTGAGGCTCTCGAAGTTGGCCATACCCTGNCGATGTGGCCCTGGCTGCTGTCGGTTATCTGCTTGCAGAGGTTCAGGTTGAGTGCACACAGCCAGACGATCTGCACAAACGCGTGGCCCAGCCCGTGGTCGATGAGGCTGTAGCAGCTGCTGAGGTTGAGGCTCTCGAAGTTGGCCATACCCTGGATCACGTAGCTGAGGCTGTGGCGCAAGCTCAGGATCTGCACCTGGTGAATGCCCGGAGCCTGTAGGCTGAGCCACGCGCCCCTTGTCGCACACGCCCAGGTAGCCGAAGATCATGGCCAGCAGCTTGCGAAAATGGCACGCGATGTGCGTCTCCATCTTCTCCCTGCAGTGCCTGGGAGGAGCCGCGGACCCGCTCGCGCCCGAGCAACTAGGCGTCTGGCCGGCCATGCCGCGGGCCCAATGGACGCGCCTTCCGCCTTCCGGCTCGGCGCCGCTCCTCCTCGCGTCTGCGCGTCCTTCATGCCCACCCTCCCCGCCCGGCGTACTTTGTGCTCACATCCTGGGCAGGCGCCCCTGCTGCCCGGCCCTCGCTGGCCTCAGCCCCGCTGCGCCAGACCAGTGGCATCCCCGGCCTCATCCTCCGGTGCCACAGGGCTGGGCTGCGTGCTCTTTACTTCCTTATTGGTCGACTCCAGAACACCAGGTTCCGGTCCATTAAAGAACCTCAACAAGGAGCCAGCAGGAGTTATTTAGAAGGTAACCGTAAAATGTGGCTGATAGCATCCTTATTTCTGTGGCCTATTTTCATTACCACCTGGTGGCCTGTTTGGCTAGTTCAGCCTTCCTATCTCACCAGGACTCATCCAGTATAGTGTTGCGAGCCCAGCCTTCCTGCTCAGCATCCCATTGATCGCATACTCCCAGGCTGTACACGTGTATACTAATAATAGTATATTATACCCTCTATCTGGAGAAGGAGATGGCAACCCACTCCACTGTTCCTGCCTGGAGAATCCCAGGAGCTGGGGAGCCTGGTGGGCTGCCGTCTATGGGGTCGCACAGAGTCGGACAGGACTGAAGCGACTTAGTAGTAGTATACCCTCTATCATCGAAAAAGCAAGAGAGTTCCAGAAAAACATCTATTTCTGCTTCATTGACTATGCCAAAGCCTTTGNTTCAGCAATACGTGAACCATGAACTTCCAGATGTTCAAGCTGGTTTTAGAAAAGGCAGAGGAACCAGAGATCAAATTGCCAACATCCGCTGGATCATGGAAAAAGGAAGAGAGTTCCAGAAAAACATCTATTTCTGCTTTATTGACTATGCCAAAGCCTTTGACTGTGTGGATCACAATAAACTGTGGAAAATTCTGAAAGAGATGGGAATACCAGACCACCTGACCTGCCTCTTGAGAAACCTGTATGCAGGTCAGGAAGCAACAGTTAGAACTGGACATGGCACAACACACTGGTTCCAAATAGGAAAAGGAATACATCAAGGCTGTATATTGTCACCCTGCTTATTTAACTTCTATGCAGAATACATCATGAGAAACACTGGGCTGGAAGAAGCACAAGCTGGAGTCAAGATTGTTGAGAGAGAGATATCAATCACGTCAGATATGCAGATGACACCACCCTTATGGCAGAAAGTGAAGAGGAACTAAAAAGCCCTTGATGAAAGTGAAAGAAGAGAGTGAAAAAGTTGGCTTAAAGCTCAACATTCAAGAAACTAAGATCATGGCATCTCGTCCCATCACTTCATGGGAAGTAGATGGGGAAACAGTGGAAACACTGTCAGACTTTATATTTTTGAGGCTCCAAAATCACTGCAGATGGTGATTGGGGCCATGAAATTAAAACACACTTACTCCTTGGAAGGAAAGTTATGCCCAATCTATAGAGCATGTTGAAAAGCAGAGACATTACTTTGCCAACAAAGGTCTGTTTAGTCAAGGCTATGGTTTTTCCAGTGGTCATGTATGGATGTGAGAGTTGGACTATAAAGAAAGCTGAGTGATGAAGAACTGATGCTTTTGAACTGTGGTGTTGGAGAAGACTCTTGAGAGTCCCTTGGACTGCAAGGAGATCCAACCAGTCTATTCTAAAGGAGCTCAGTCCTGGATGTTCTTTGGAAGGAATGATGCTAAAGTTGAAACTCTAGTACTTTGGCCACCTCATGCGAAGAGTTGACTCATTGGAAAAGACTCTGATGCTGGGAGGGATTGGGGGCAGGAGGAAAAGGGGATGACATGGGGAGGATGAGATGGCTGGATGGCGTCACCGACGCAATGTATGTGGATCTGGGTGAACTCTGGGAGTTGGTGATGGACGGGGAGGCCTGGCGTGCTGCCATTCATGGGGTCATAAAAAGTCGGACATGACTGAGCAACTGAACTGAACTGATACCCTCTAAAATATATCCAAAATAGAAAAATTTACACTGTGACATATTCCAGTGGATTATCTTACACATACCCTGTCTAAGGGTTTCCCTTGGGGTTCAGAATCTTCCTATAATGCAGGATACCTGGGTTTGATCCCTGGGTCAGGAAAATCCCCTGGAGAAAGGAATGGCTACCTACTCCAGTATTCTTGCCTGGAGAATCCTATGAACAGAGGAGCTTGGCGGCTACAGTCTATGGTATTGCAGAGTCAGACACAACTTAGCAACTGAGCATGCATGCACTCAAGAGTTCGACGATATGGATATGCTGTGGATATAAATATCCCTGCTTATGGCGTAGACACCGAGTAAATATTTGCGGAATGAAATGAGTGGAAAGAAGGTGGTAAATTTACTATCTTATGTATGTGTGTGTACTAAGTTGTTTTAGTCTTGTCCAGCTCTTTGCAACCTGATGGACCGTAGCCTGCCAAGCCCCTCTGTCCGTATATAAAAGACATTTACAAAATGTTCTTTAAACATAAAACCAGGTTTTAAAAGACAGTTTTTACCTTCAGGTTATTTAAAATTCAGTCTTTTTAATTTCATGTTCTTTTTGATCTACTGCTTAAAATTTCTTCTTTTCATCCAAGTAACTGTTTTACAGCTGGTATCTGTTAAAATTCTCTGACATTTGCAATATTTATTTCTCATAGGAGGTTGCCTCTAACATTCTGTTTTATTCATTAGACCATTAGAAATAAGTTTCTGTAATTTATTTGTAGAGATATCTTTTTACAGACTTCTGTTTCACATATCTGTTCTTNATCCAAGTAACTGTTTTACAGCTGGTATCTGTTAAAATTCTCTGACATTTGCAATATTTATTTCTCATAGGAGGTTGCCTCTAACATTCTGTTTTATTCATTAGACCATTAGAAATAAGTTTCTGTAATTTATTTGTAGAGATATCTTTTTACAGACTTCTGTTTCACATATCTGTTCTTTGCAGTATTACAGAACACAACACCTATAGCATATTGAAAAGTGATATGATATTTTAGATATGAATTGAGTTTAATCAAAAGATTTTGTGAAATATTTTGACTCTCTTTCAATTTCCTGACTGCCATGACGTTTGGCAGAGAATTGTTTCTTTTTAAATTGAACTTTATAAATTATTGATTTAAGATAAAGGTTGGAATTTGTTACTTTCATTTCATCTAATTTATTCACTACTGGTAAAATTGATTCTTAAGCCAAGCATATATGTTGATGCATTGTTACGTATGTGTGACTTTACGGTGGTGAATTGTCAGTATTAGTGGCTTATTTGAACCTGCTTCTACGCTTCTTAGACTTCTTCTTATATATCCCTAAGAGAAGCTGACCCACAGTTTGGTATGCACAGTCTGAAATCCTTCTTTTTCTACATTTAACTTTTTTCTTGGTTTTATGTTTTTGATTTTTATTTGGAATTCATATAACATACAGTTCACCTATTTAAAGTCAGAGTTCTATAGCCATCATCTCAATCAATTTTTGAAGATTTTTTATCATCTAAAAAAGAAATTTTGCGCCCTTTAGCCATTACTCATCAATACTGCTTTCCCTCTAGGCTTAGACACTAATTAGTAGACCACTAATCTACTTTCTGTCTCTGTAGATTTTTTTTTTAAATTCTGGACAGTTTTTAAAAGCACAGTTATGAACTGTATGTGGCCCTTTGTGGCTGGCTTCTCTCACTTAGCCTAGTGTCTCCAGGGTTCATCCATGTTTCAGTATGTATTTATACATCTTTTGGTTTTAATTAAAAAATGATAATTTTGCTTAACTATAAAAAAAAGACTTGATATTCCAAGGGGGGGAGGATGCTCTTTCTTCTTTTCAATGTATGTCTACTCTTTTCCCCCACCTATCTCAATCATATCATATCGCTTACATACCCTTGGAATAAACCTATTTCAGTCACAGATTCAGAGATACATTCTGATAATTGGGTAACAGTATTACCTTTGTAAAAGTCTTCATGTAGGACTTCCCTGGCAGTACAGTGATTAAGACTTTGCCTTCCAATGTAGGAGGTGTGGGTTTGATCCCTGGTCAAGGAGCTAGATCCCACAGAGCCTCTCAACTTAAAACAACAAAACAGAAGCCGTATGTAACAAATTCAATAAAGAATTTTAAATGGTCCACATTAAAAAAAATCATAAAAAAACCTCCGTAGACCTTTATAAAAAAGATTTCGGGAAAAAAGATTCTTTAATGAAGCCTCCAAAANAGTCAGAGTTCTATAGCCATCATCTCAATCAATTTTTGAAGATTTTTTATCATCTAAAAAAGAAATTTTGTGCCCTTTAGCCATTACTCATCAATACTGCTTTCCCTGTAGGCTTAGACACTAATTAGTAGACCACTAATCTACTTTCTGTCTCTGTAGATTTTTTTAAAAATTCTGGACAGTTTTTAAAAGTACAGTTATGAACTGTATGTGGCCCTTTGTGGCTGGCTTCTCTCACTTAGCCTAGTGTCTTCAGGGTTCATCCATGTTTCAGTATGTATTTATACATCTTTTGGTTTTAATTAAAAAATAATAATTTTGCTTAACCATAAAAAAAAGACTTGATATTCCAAGGAGGGGAGGATGCTCTTTCTTCTTTTCAATGTATGTCTGCTCTTTTCCCCCACCTATCTCAATCATATCATATCGCTTACATACCCTTGGAATAAACCTATTCNCCATGTTTCAGTATGTATTTATACATCTTTTGGTTTTAATTAAAAAATAATAATTTTGCTTAACCATAAAAAAAAGACTTGATATTCCAAGGAGGGGAGGATGCTCTTTCTTCTTTTCAATGTATGTCTGCTCTTTTCCCCCACCTATCTCAATCATATCATATCGCTTACATACCCTTGGAATAAACCTATTCCAGTCACAGATTCAGAGATACATTCTGATAATTGGGTAACAGTATTACCTTTGTAAAAGTCTTCATGTAGGACTTCCCTGGCAGTACAGTGATTAAGACTTTGCCTTCCAGTGTAGGAGGTGTGGGTTCGATCCCTGGTCAAGGAGCTAGATCCCACAGAGCCTCTCAACTTAAAACAACAAAACAGAAGCTGTATGTAACAAATTCAATAAAGAATTTTAAATGGTCCACATAAAAAAAATCATATTTTTTTGGAGGCATCTGGAAATATTTTTTCTAAAGCCCTTTTTTCTAAGAAATTACTTCGGAGGTTTTTCTCAAAGGCTATATAGTCCTTTAAATGAATCTTTTGCTACTTAATGTCAGTTAATGTGCAACATAAGGGTCATGTGTACTGTTAGATATGGATCACACTTGCATTTTGTGTTTTGTTTTCATTACATGATAGCTCTATGCTCACATAAGCCTATTCTTCTTGGCCAGCCTCCTGGGATAGGGAGCTGTTCTTCCTTGTCTTGTATTCCCATTTCCTTGGATAGGCAAATCACTGTTTCTTAATAAATGCTTATCAAATTGAAGTTCAGGTATTAGTAAACTCACTAAAGGTTATACAAACCAGAATTGATTGTGTTCTCCAAAATCATAGCCTGATGAGTAGTGAGATGTGTTTGAGATGGGTTTGTGTAGGGGAAGGCTAGAGGGTTTTGAGTTGTGTGTTAGTGGTATTCCCATAATTCTGTGTTAAGAATTTGAAGGCTACCTTCTTAATAAATTGCCTCACTCTTATGTCTTTAACAATAAAATAGGAGTTACCTTCAATGAACAGAAATTACAGTTGAAATACTTTTTCAAAAAGACTTCTGCTAAAACAATTTTAAAAAAAATTCAGTGGTTTTGTAATATCCAGGCTTAAAGCTTTATCTTTTTTGGTGTGCTTTGTTTTCCTCAAGTATGAAGTGTTTTGGCAGTCTTTGTAACATAGATCATACTATATATACCATTGAGTCCTTTTAACAATTGAACATTTTAAGCTGTCACTGTAGTTAAAATTGTTTGGGAGTATTGGCTGTCCATTATATATACTTTAGAAGTTGACAGGTTTGTTAAGCTTTTTTTTTTTTTCTGATTTGTTAGCATGCTCTTGACTTGGATTCTCATTATCAGCCTAAATATAAAATAATAACAATAATGAAGAACACAGCTTGTTGTTACATAGCTTTATCATTTAATGTCAGTGTCTGAGATATTATCTCCTCCCACCCTTTTTTCTTTTAAATAGGATAGGAAACTGAGGCTCAGCATAGTGACTTCAGATGACACAGACCAGTAGCTCAGGAGACAAATCTTGAACCTAGATTTTATGATTCGAAGTGGAAATTCTTTCCCTATTGCATGCTGTGTCTGGTGTTTACTCACTACTTATAGTTTGGATGTTGCAGAAGTAGAAATAGTTTCTGTGCTCACTTTTTTCTGCTGAATTGAATGGANTTCAGATGACACAGACCAGTAGCTCAGGAGACAAATCTTGAACCTAGATTTTATGATTCGAAGTGGAAATTCTTTCCCTATTGCATGCTGTGTCTGGTGTTTACTCACTACTTATAGTTTGGATGTTGCAGAAGTAGAAATAGTTTCTGTGCTCACTTTTTTCTGCTGAATTGAATGGAGACAGAGACAATTGAAAGCAATATAAACTTGAGAATCTGCTTATTGTATTGGTAAGTACTCAGTGATATGTGGCAGGTATATATGGAAATCCCATAAGTTGTCTGAAAATTTCATGTCTCCAATGAACGTTTTAATCATTTAACTTTAAGTTCAGATTTAAAAGTTAAGTCAAATATGAAATAAAGATATAAAAACATAGAAACATGAATGTTGGTGTAATTTTTTTTTTCTCTCCCAGACAGATACTGATTATGTAAATAGTGTTGTAGCCAACCTGGAGAAAGAGTAAGTTGTTAATTATGGAATTAAAAATATTTTAGTTACTATGATCTCTTGCTTTTTGTGAAAAGAAAATACATTCTTTTATAGTTCATTTTTCTGTAGAGTTGAGTGTTCATTAGGTCACCTATCACTGGTCTTTTATATATAAATTATCATAAAGTATACGTATGTATATCAGGTTACTTGATGGGATACATTGGTGTATTTCATTATACAAAATACTTGAATGTCATATATAACACTATCAAATAACAGTCTTTAACCTCGAAGACAGTGAGTAGAGAAAGAGGCAACGTTCAAAAAAAAACTAAGATCATGGCAGTTGGTCCTACCACTTTATGGCAAATAGAAGGGGAAGAAGTGGAAATAGTGACAAATTTTATTTTCTTGGGCTCCAGAATCACTGCAGATGGTGACTGTAGCCATGAAATTAAAAGACACTTGCTCCTTGGAAGAAAAGCTATGACAAACCTAGGCAGCATATTAGAAAGCTGAGACATCACTTTGCTGACAAAGGTCCATCTAGTCAAAGCTGTGGTTTTCCCAGTAGTCATGTATGAATGTGACAGTTGGACTATGAAGAAGGCTGAGTGCTAAAGAATTCATGCCTTGAAACTATGGTGTTGGAGAAGACTCTTGAAAGTCCCTTGGACTGCAAGAAAATCAAACCAGTCAATCCTAAAAGAAATCAACCCCAAATATTCATTGGAAGGACTGTTGCTGAAGCTCCACCTAATGCAAAGAGCCAGCTTATTGGAAAAGACCCTGATGCTGGAAAAGATGAAAGGCAAAAGGCGAAGGAGGTGGCAGAGGATGAGATATCGGTTAGATAGCATCACAGACTTAATGCACATGAACTTAAGCAAACTTCGGGAGATAACGGAGGACAGAGGAGCCCGGTGTGCTACAGTCCATGGAGTCACAAAGAGTTGGACATGACTTAGCGACTGAATAGCAATGATACTAAATCAGATCACTTAAATCTTTCATGCCCTGTTTACCAAGAGAAAAATTTTCTGCTGTCAGGGCAGCTAGTCAGGGAGCAGTTTCAAACCTCAATGCTAAATAATATCTAAAAATATGCAAAGGCTTATTAATAGTTTATTGTGAGTGGAGCACATAGCAGGTAATAAGTGGACAGCTCAGTAAGTTGCAGATACCATTGTTGTTCTTGTTCAGTCGCTAAGTCATGTCTGACTTCCGCAACTCCATGGACTGCAGCACACCAGGCTTCCCTGTCCCCCACTATCTCCCTGAGTTTACTCAAAGTCCTGTCCATTGAGTTGGTGATGCTATCCAACTCATCGCCAATACCGTTAGTTTTTATAATACTGCCCTTGTAGATTTCATAGTGATATCATAAAATTAGTCCTGCTATGGGTTTCTTGGTTGAAATGTATCTGTTGTTGCCCCTCAAAGACATATTTTTTAGTGTAAACTATGCAAGACAAAAGAGAAGCCAAAGAGTTTGCCAACTCTAGGAAAATGTGGCTCTCTATCTTTGTCTGTCAGTATGCTAAAACCAGCGATTTTTACAAATATATGCATAGTTCAGGATTAAACTGTGCATTTGTTAGGTTTTCCCTCAATTGCTCAATTTCTTGGCAGCCTTTATACAAGCACAAATTGGTGTAGAATCCTTAAATATAGGTACCAGACAGTCACTGGTCCCCCTTTCCCACAGACCACATGGGCAGGTCTGAGGGGCTTATGCAAGGATTCTGCTGGTTCCTTTCTTCCCCAGTGTGCAAGAAAACCAAGCCCAGGAGAAAGGGTGGTGCAGCACCAGGAACCTTTGTGTAAAGGGCAGGTAGTTGTATTTTGTGGAGATTTGCAAACCTGAAGGAAGGAAGAAGGCAGATGCAAAGCAAATTACATTTGAATCAGTGAAGATGGATTTTAAAAACTTTAGAGCAAATTTTCCTATCCTTGTACAACCTGCAGACATTGAGACATACTTTGATGTACCCTCACAGGACAAGATCACCCCCAGGTGAGAAATACTATTTTAAAATGACAAATACTCTGTATCCCACAACTAAGCCTTCCTGAAAATGAAAAAACTGGTTTTGCTAATATATATGTATATTGGTATACATACACATTCATTAGGTTGTTTTTCTTTCTTATTTTCTGCAGCACCTTGATTGCTTTTTAAGAATTCTGATTTTTTTAGGACTTGGGTCCCTGCAGTTGGCCTAGAATTTCAAAATGAATCACTGATGAGCTGCTTCACTTAACACATTATAACTGTAGCAATATACTTTACCGGTGTATTTTTCTGTTAAATACCTAAGTTGATCATTAAGATATAAAATCCCACAGAACTTCTATAACTCAGCCCCACCTTTCTCATGACAGATTTTCTAAAGAAATCAGTTCTGGCTTGGTGGAAATAATATCACCTCCTGAAAGCTATTATCCTGACCTGACAAACTTAAAGGAGACATTTGGAGATTCTAAAGAAAGAGTAAGGTGAGCCTGTGGTGTTTGAAATCTCCCACCTTTGTGAGTATAATATGCAATAACTGTCATCCTTGTTTATCAAAACTTTGCTCATTTTGAAAGTGCAAATCACTCAGTTGTATCCAGACTCTTTACAGCCCCATGGACTGTAACCTGCCTCCTCTGTCCTTGGATTTCTCCAGGCAAGAATACTGGAGTGGGTAGCCATTCTCTTCTCCAGGGGATCTTCCCAATCCAGGGATCGAACCCAGACCTCCCACATTGCAGGCAAATTCTTGACCGTCTGAGCCACCAGGGAAGCCCTCATTTTAGGGTTGAACTAGTGAGAGCTAATCCCTTTTTGATTATTTAGTTGGAAATTCTGTGGAGTTCCTGATGAGAGGTTGAATTTGGTCAACCTAATGAATTTTATAACTGTGCTGCCCTGTGCTGTTACAGCTTTTCTTAAGAGTATATTCAATATAACTCAAAAGTTAGTCCAGATAGAAATCTCATGTCTATATGAAACATAAATGAGAACTGACTCAATAAAAGCGATAAAAACAATAACAGTCTTCTGCAGGACAATATTGCAATAAAATAGTCCATTTATTTATTTATCTCTAAATCTCTAACATTGAAGGAGTTAGAAGCTTTCCTTGTGTTGTTAAAGACAAAGTAATCTGAGAGATATTAGCATCATTTTTGGATTGTTTATAACCAGAATAAAGGAGAAAAATGGTGATTTGGGAAGAGATTTATTGTATTTCTTGAGTTGTTAATTTGTCACAAAGACAGATATGTCTCTATAATTGGTTAATTGTCTCTCAATGAATATGTTACTTAAAACATTTAGGATTGAGTTTGTTAAAAAACAGTGAGTAGACTCATTAAATTCAGAACAGCTTATAAGGTATTTTCTAGAGAAGTTTACTTAGAGGTTCAGAGCTTTAGTTCGTGTGTATGTGTGTTTTAACTGGCTTTTAAAAAACCACTTCTCTATATTCAGCATTGGTCAGTGTGTTTCTGTCACCAAAAGGACCTAATATTGTAAATTTTAATACAATGTTTTAGGTTTTTTTAAAAAAACTTTTACCTATATATGAAATACCAGTTCTTAGAGACATTAAGGTATTACTGAAAAGGGGGCCTGTGGTCAAGAAAATATGGAAAATATTGAATTAGAAACTTTTTTCAACAGATGCTACTTACTGCTGAATGTTTCAATACTTCTAATATATTAATGTGTCTCTAGAAAAGAAATATATGTCCTTCCCAAATTTACTAGACATTAGACTCCTTTTCCCTCAGGATTAGTGTTTTTGAGAATGTATTTTGATAAAGCCTTCTTAAACAAAAGTGAATTCTCTTGTACTCTTTCCTAAGTGGATACACCATGTATGTGTGGTTCCATCCATTTCTTTATCTGTCTACCCATCTATCTAAAGTATGACTATTGTTGTTTAGTTGCTAAGTCATGTCTGACTCTGTGACCCTATGGAGCCCCCCGGGCTCCTCTGTCCATGGGATTCTCCAGGCAAGAATACTGGAGCGGGTTGCTATTTCCTTCTCCAAGGGATCTTCCTAATCCAGGGATTGAACCCATGTCTCCTGCATTGCCAAGCAGATTCTTTACCACTGAGCCACCAGGGAAACCAACATATAACCGTACATTTTGTATAATATCATATTGTCATATATACAATATATGTGATATTATATATAGTGCATATATTATAACATTGTTACATATTATAAAATATACATCTAACCTTATTTTGCTAACTTTGAGTCTGATTCCTAACTTATTTTTGAATATTTTTATTTCAGATGGAGAACAAAGCAAAACCTAGATTATTGTTTTCTAATGATGTATGCTCAGGAAAAAGGCACATACTACATCCAGGTAAGTTTTTCCTTTAGTTTTTTTTTTTTCACACTTTTTTAAAGAAAAAGTAATACCGAGGGTATATTTTCATTAAAATGAAGTTTCAAAAACATGAGCCCTGTAAAATATTTAAGATGGTAACTGTGTGCCAGAACAAAAGGGTCAGTCACATCACTAAGAACGTGGGCTCTGCAACTGCACTCCCTGGTTTCTCTCTTAATGATTTAGTGGTCTTAAGGCAGATGGTTGTTTTGTGCAGTAATACATTTACATTTGCGTTCAGGGTTATAAAGCCAGCGTCTATTGTAATGTTCTTGGCTGTGGAATCCTATGGACAGCGGGGCCGCAAAGAGTCGGACATGACTGAATGACTAACACAGACATACACACACACGCAGGTGCAACTTTCAGTAGCATGGCTAAAACAGTAAGTCCATCGTGATGCAGACTTTAAGTGGGCCAGGTGGGCAACAGCTTAAGTAATTCTAGGAAGCTCTTATTTCTTCCAAGTATTCTTCAGCTAATACTTAAGCTTAAATTCTGCATTGGGATTTCACTTATTCAGTCAGATATCTTTATCCCTGTTCAAAATGCAGATACTCCTGAGAGGTATATAGCACATGAAGTGTGTCAGGTTTTTGTTGTTGTTGTTGTTGTTGTTGTTTCAGTATAAAAAATTTATTAGGTGCTGGGAGGATGTGTGGATAAGAGTGGCAAGAAGCAGCCGTGAGTCCCTGAATTAGGAAGGAAATGCTTAGGCGGCTGCTGGCAGGGACTGGGCAGGGAAGAAAGATGGAAGGAAAGGGCTGGCATCCCTTGGAAAGGTGGACTTCTTAAGGGCAGACTTTTGTCTCTTGTGATGCTTTAGCTTGGGCCAGCTGTGTTCACGTGGGCATGAACTCTTCCTTGAGTCACAGGATGAAAAATAGAAATGGTGATAGGGTATGACATGTCTATTACAGGATACAACAGCTGTGTGTATAAAAACACGGTATCCTAGACATAGGTAGTGCGTTTCCTCCAAATGCTTCAGAGAAGTCTGATTTTAATAATAATAACAATAATTTTCAAGCATTTTAACGTACCCCCAATATTATTGTGGGTTTCCCTGGTGGCTCAGACAGTAAAGAATCTGCCGGCAATGCGGGTAACCCAGATTCAACCTCTGTGCGGGAAGATCCCCGGGAGAATGAATTGGCAACCCCATCCAGTATTCTTGCCTGGGGGAAATCCCGTGGACAGAGGAGCCTGAAGAGCTATGGTCCATGGGGTTGCAAAGAGTAGGACACGACTGAGCAACTCACACACACACTCACACAGTCACACACTCACACACTCACTCACTCACTCACTATTATTGTGGTTGAACCTTGCTGTTTGTTCCAGGCCCAGTATATAAATATTCACATTATGGTCAAGAACTTTATACACAGCATTAAAAAGTGCAGCTGTATTACTTTTGAAATTTGTTTTCAGTTTTCTTCCAGGGGAACAATGGAACCAATAGAGCTCTTGGGAGGGAATGTAGGAAAAGTTCATGTTTAAGAAATTGAGGAAAGGACAGGGTTAAGAAAGAGAGTGGTTAGGAAAATTTCCCCTAAGCAAGGTCAAAATATGAGGTATTACAGTATTATATGAGATATTATAACAACAACTGCTAGGAACTAACATTGATTGCACACTTATCCTGTGAGGCATTATATTTTATATTTATGCTTTCCACATATTAACTCATTTAATATGACCCTTTTAATAACAGGAATGTGCTGTACATACTGTGTCAAAGTGTGTTTTGCTCTCAGTTAATGCACAGTGGTTGTTTAGTCGCTCAGTCGGGTCCGACTCTCTTGTGGCCCTGTGGACTGTAGCCCACTGACAGGCTGCTCTGTCCGTGGGATTTTCCAGGCTGGTGTGGGTTGCCACTTCCTTCTCCAGGGGATCTTCCCAACCCAGGTATCCAACCTGTGTCTTCTGCATTGGCAGGCAAATTCTTTACGTCTCAGCCACCAGGGAAGTTAACATGCTTTAGTCACCTTTTCTGAGGCATAATTTTTGACCAAATAGGGTAATTTTAAGAATGTCCAGTGGGTCTATCTTAGACTCAGTGGTTACTCTGTGGTCATCACAGATGTACATCTAAAGGGAAAAGAAAATGCCACCTGCCTTACTGTTTTGCTTGTGGCTTGTAACGAGGTTTTCCATGACAGCAGCAAACCCGGATTCATACAGTGCTCTATGGCAAGTGACTTGGACTTGAAGACGGTCTTCTGGAAAACTGTTCGGTGATGCAGACACTTCGTAGGTGGTACTGCATCTTCTTCCTGTATCACACCACGATGCACGCGGTGTCAGCTTGCCCCACTTTTAGTGATGCTGAGATTTAATCCATGGGAGTAGGGGTGTCAGTCTCATCTCTCCTTCATTAAAAAGCTACCCAGCAGCCATTTCTTGCATGGTTTGAGCTTCTGTAATTATTTTCCTCTAGCTTGCTTTTTTTGTTAGTGATTGCCAACTGGTAATTTTCTAATTCTATAAATTGTAATGGTCTTATAAATAGAGCTCTTCTGTAAAAGGATTCTCCTTTCTTAACTGTTTGGTGATGTCAAAAAATAGTTTACAAAGGAAAAGATGATTAAGTGCTTGATTCTTTCTCTTTCTTAATTTTTAAGTTGACACCTTAGCAGTCTGCAGTGGTGACCATTTTTAAAGGGTTGTTGTGAACTCATGGATTTTTAAAACTAGATTTGGTTTGCCTCAGGCTTTCAATCATTATTTCTAAATGTTCATTTATTTATTTATTTGGCTCCACCAGGCTTAGCTGGGGCACATGACAACTTTTAGTTGTGGGCATGCAGGATATAGTTTCCTGACCAGAGATCAGACCCGAGCCCCCTGCATTGAGATCACGAAGTCTTAGCCACTGGACCACCAGG
>SJYA01001572.1:252282-344156 GCA_006410615.1 Neotragus moschatus | reverse complement strand
TAGCTTGGGCCAGCTGTGTTCAAGTGGGCATGAACTCTTCCTTGAGTCACAGGATGAAAAATAGAAATGGTGATAGGGTATGACATGTCTATTACAGGATACAACAGCTGTGTGTATAAAAACACGATATCCTAGACATAGGTAGTGCGTTTCCTCCAAATGCTTCAGAGAAGTCTGATTTTAATAATAATAACAATAATTTTGAAGCATTTTAACGTACCCCCAATATTATTGTCGGTTTCCCTGGTGGCTCAGACAGTAAAGAATCTGCCGGCAATGCGGGTAACCCAGATTCAACCTCTGGGCGGGAAGATCCCCGGGAGAATGAATTGGCAACCCCATCCAGTATTCTTGCCTGGGGGAAATCCCGTGGACAGAGGAGCCTGAAGAGCTATGGTCCATGGGGTTGCAAAGAGTAGGACACGACTGAGTAACTCACACACACAGTCACACACTCACAGACTCACTCACTCACTATTATTGTGGTTGAACCTTGCTGTTTGTTCTAGGCCCAGTATATAAATATTCACATTATGGTCAAGAACTTTATACACAGCATTAAAAAGTGCAGCTGTATTACTTTTGAAATTTGTTTTCAGTTTTCTTCCAGGGGAACAATGGAACCAATAGAGCTCTTGGGAGGGAATGTAGGAAAAGTTCATGTTTAAGAAATTGAGGAAAGGACAGGGTTAAGAAAGAGAGTGGTTAGGAAAATTTCCCCTAAGCAAGGTCAAAATATGAGGTATTACAGTATTATATGAGATATTATAACAACAACTGCTAGGAACTAACATTGATTGCACACTTATCCTGTGAGGCATTATATTTTATATTTATGCTTTCCACATATTAACTCATTTAATATGACCCTTTTAATAACAGGAATGTGCTGTACATACTGTGTCAAAGTGTGTTTTGCTCTCAGTTAATGCACAGTGGTTGTTTAGTCGCTCAGTCGGGTCCGACTCTCTTGTGGCCCTGTGGACTGTAGCCCACTGACAGGCTGCTCTGTCCGTGGGATTTTCCAGGCTGGTGTGGGTTGCCACTTCCTTCTCCAGGGGATCTTCCCAACCCAGGTATCCAACCTGTGTCTTCTGCATTGGCAGGCAAATTCTTTACGTCTCAGCCACCAGGGAAGTTAACATGCTTTAGTCACCTTTTCTGAGGCATAATTTTTGACCAAATAGGGTAATTTTAAGAATGTCCAGTGGGTCTATCTTAGACTCAGTGGTTACTCTGTGGTCATCACAGATGTACATCTAAAGGGAAAAGAAAATGCCACCTGCCTTACTGTTTTGCTTGTGGCTTGTAACGAGGTTTTCCATGACAGCAGCAAACCCGGATTCGTACAGTGCTCTATGGCAAGTGACTTGGACTTGAAGACGGTCTTCTGGAAAACTGTTCGGTGATGCAGACACTTCGTAGGTGGTACTGCATCTTCTTCCTGTATCACACCACGATGCACGCGGTGTCAGCTTGCCCCACTTTTAGTGATGCTGAGATTTAATCCATGGGAGTAGGGGTGTCAGTCTCATCTCTCCTTCATTAAAAAGCTACCCAGCAGCCATTTCTTGCATGGTTTGAGCTTCTGTAATTATTTTCCTCTAGCTTGCTTTTTTTGTTAGTGATTGCCAACTGGTAATTTTCTAATTCTATAAATTGTAATGGTCTTATAAATAGAGCTCTTCTGTAAAAGGATTCTCCTTTCTTAACTGTTTGGTGATGTCAAAAAATAGTTTACAAAGGAAAAGATGATTAAGTGCTTGATTCTTTCTCTTTCTTAATTTTTAAGTTGACACCTTAGCAGTCTGCAGTGGTGACCATTTTTAAAGGGTTGTTGTGAACTCATGGATTTTTAAAACTAGATTTGGTTTGCCTCAGGCTTTCAATCATTATTTCTAAATGTTCATTTATTTATTTATTTGGCTCCACCAGGCTTAGCTGGGGCACATGACAACTTTTAGTTGTGGGCATGCAGGATATAGTTTCCTGACCAGAGATCAGACCCGAGCCCCCTGCATTGAGATCACGAAGTCTTAGCCACTGGACCACCAGGAAAGTCTCTGCAATCATTATTGACATTGACGCTTGTATTGGCCCATCCTAAGCCAGTGAGAATTTCTTCAAATGGGCTCTCATATTCTTTTCATGTTATCCTTGCATCACTTCCTTACTGACTGGCACATGGGGCGCATTTCCTGTCCCAGATGTAGAACCAGCCATTTCTTTAAGGAGTCCTGTTTGTTTTAGAGATATGCAGTATTTAGAACCACACTGTGCACTGGAGATGCTCATGGCTACTGTCTTTGCGTCTACATATTTTAGTAAGGAAAGAAACATCTTTTTTCTCAAGAGGACAAAAAATCACATTTATATTGATAATCCCAATTCAAGTAAGATTATAATATTTTTATTTAACTTTTTTGAATAATATATATATTCTTTTCTCTTATATTCAAAGTCTTGGTTTTAGCAAAATTATCTAAATAACATAATGCTTTTATTCTATAGTATACCTAGAATGGGCCTTTCTGNTTTTTTTCTTTTCATTTTATTATTTTTTAAAATTATTATTATTTTGGGGGGCCACACTACGAGGCATGTGGGATTTTCCCTGACCAAGGATATAACCTGGGCCCCCTGAATTGGGAACTCAGAGTCTTAACCACTGGACTGCCAGGGAGGTCCTAAAATTTATTTTTATTTTCATCATTTTTGACCATTGTTTTCTTGATTGTCATTATAAAAGTGTGCTTGAGTTTTGCCAAAGAGTGTCCCATCTAAATCTTCCCTTCTCTTTCTGATTCATTAATATGATTATTCAACTTTCTTTAGCTTGAAGATGATATTATTGTCAAACAGAATTACTTTAACACCATAAAAAATTTTGCACTTCAACTGTCTTCTGAGGAATGGATGATACTTGAGTTCTCCCAGCTGGGATTCATTGGTAAGAAAAGTGGCAGATTTATTTACTTTTCAGAAATAACTGTGACTCTTAGAATCTTGGACTGTCTTTTCACCTTAAAAAGATTGTCTCTTTTTTTTTTCTGGAAAGGGATTGCTTTTAAAGAAATTTACTAATAACTTAAGTAGTTATGAGAACTACCTAATAAGTTAGGTAGACTTCCATGTATAAAATGGTGAAGTCAGCTCAGAGTAGTATTTGCGAGGTCTCACATGGTAGTATTTACTCTGGAGTTCTGCAAGGCAGCCCTGCTGACTTTCTGTGCTGACAGAACCAGACACGGTCCTCGGAAGTACGTCTGGTTCCTTCTCTGATGCCTCTAGTTCCTGTTTTAAAGCCCAGAGCTTTTGCAAGATTGAGGTCCTTTTAAAAAGAATGCTGCATTAATGGCTTTTTAATAGGAATTCCTGGTAGTCAGTGTAGTACATGAAGTTCTTGTTCAGTCATTAATTTGTATTCATGGATGCTTTCATGGGCTAGTCAGGGTGCTTATTTTAAAAGTTTTTTTTCTTCTTTCCTTAAAATTCCTAAATCATCCAACTAAAGAGAATATGTTTAAAGTTGAAGATTGAAGGAAATTTATGGGTTTTTAGAAAACATCCCAGAGAATAATATTTTACTTCCTATAATGCTTTAAATCTGCAAATATTAGAGGCTGAGGCTTTGACTTTGTTGATCATTTATCTCAAAACTAATTAAAAAATATTTGTGAAGGTTTCAGTGAAGACAGAATTAGGAGTCCTTATGTTTTGCTTTTATTAATTTAGTTAAAATTTTGTTTAAACTTAAACTTAAGTTCCTTTTTTATGAGGAGCAGTTTAATGAGACACGAAGGAAACGTCTCCAGTCTCTTCTTGAATCCTTTGAGCTGGTGGTGGTATTATAGATTTTGTAGTAGAGAAAATCAAGGGTTCCGTTTATATCAGGTGACAACTAAACTTAGCTAGCAAACTTGTTTTTGACAAGAGAGATGGGACAATTATTCATAAGGATTTATAGTTGAAAGCACACGCTTCAGTGTGTTTGTTGCTGGACTTAACTTGCTGAAGTCATTTTGATGGTTGGCCTCTTATTACAGTTACTGATTGGGAATGTCTTTTCAGGTAAAATGTTTCAAGCACCCGACCTCACTCTGATTGTGGAATTCATATTTATGTTCTATAAGGAGAAACCCATTGACTGGCTCTTGGACCATATTCTGTGGGTGAAAGTCTGCAACCCTGAAAAAGATGCAGTAAGTCTTATCTCTTAGGAGGGTGGAACAGGCTTATTTTATGTATTTAGTGGAAGTGATGACTCCTAAGGAACCAGATTTTGTAAAGGAACAGTTAAATAGGTAGCTGAAAACAAACAATGTTTGTAAGCTGTTGTTTCTCTTTAAAAAAAAAAATCACTGTCTTAGAGCAACTCATAGCATGTAGCAAAATAGCAGAGTGCCTACTTTCCAGCAATGACTGAACATAGAAATTGATTCCAATCAACTCATTTTTATGATGTAAGCCCTTACCTGTATTTTCCTTGTGGATTTACAGGAATTTTTACTGTAGGACTCAGAACCGTTAATGTCATCTTCACATTCATACAACATACTTGCATTTAATTGCTGCCATTGCAGTTTTACCTAATACATGGTTAGGTTCTAAAATGAGCTTGTAAGGTAAAATCTCTGAAAATAAAAATTAAAACCATGAGGACCCATCCTCTCACTCTTCTTTCTGTGGCCCATAGCATGTCAGTTGCTTCCACTAGGATGTTGCCATGCACTTGCTTGTTCCAGAATCAGCCCCTCTGAGGGTGGTCCCTCTTCCAAGCATTACGCTTATTTCACTAAGCATAATACACTCAAGGGCCATCCTTGTTGCAAATGAAGAGATTTCTATTTTAATTTGTTTAAAGTAAAGCTCTTGAGAAAAATTAGTCATTTTAACACCCAGAAAATTATCAGAGGTTTTCAAGACGAAATGCCTTATACATTTGTCTTCTTCATTATGTTCTTGACTCAAAACTTATAAAAGTCATTGAAAATGGAAAGAGTTTATGAAACTTCTGTCCTGAAGCACTGAGCTAGTGAACACACGAGAGCCCAGCCAGCGCTGTGGGTCCGCCAGATGTGATCACCATGACAACAGCTTGTAATCTGAAATCTGGGCCACGGGACACTTGGAGCTGAAATTTAGGTGTCCCTCAGCTGTGTCGACATGGATTTGTCTGTTTTGACTGTTTCCTTGCTTGTAGTCTACTTACTGCCTCCCGTTTTCACATTGCTTTGATGCAACAAAATGGGCCTTATCTGCAAATTCTTCATTGTATTATTTTGTGTAGCTATTTTGTGTATTTGAACCAAGCCTCTAGGGTTGGTGCATTTTAATATTAAAAGCCAAATTGATATTGACACTTTGTAAAAGGTGGTTGAAATTAAATCCTTATCTCTTCCCTTAGAAGTGCTTATGTTAAATTTCTCCTTCATGTCTATTTATTAAGTTGGTAGAAAGTCTATTAACTTCTCGGAAAGGACCCCAAAAGGAAAACCCATGACTTGGAATTACCAGATGCAATTGGATTTTCTTTTTAATATTTACTCTTCTAAAGGATGTCTCAGCTTTCAGAGGAGGACACGATGTCACTTTCTAATGTAACACTAACATTCCTCTTTAATATTTAGAAACACTGTGATCGACAGAAGGCAAATCTGCGAATTCGTTTCAGACCGTCCCTTTTCCAACACGTTGGTCTGCATTCTTCACTCACAGGAAAAATTCAGAAACTCACGGTTAGTGATTTAATTTTATTTTTCTCATGCACAGACAATTTGCTATTTAATGTATAATCATTGTTCTTCTTAAATATAAATAAGCTGTATGTTATAGTTGATTCGCTGTTATACAGCAGAAACTAACACACATTGTAAAGCAGTTATACTCCAATTAAAAAAAAAAAGAACAAAGCAGATAACTAATAAGGATAACTAATAACTAATATGGCATCGGGAGCTCTATCCAATATTCTGTAATGGCTTAGATAGGAAAAGAATCTAAAAAGAAGTGGATATATGTATATGCTTAAGTGATTTACTTTGCTGTATACCTGAAACTAACACAACATTGTAAATCAACTGTACTCCAATAAAAATTAAATAAAAGAAGCGATTCTGAACAAATAAAAAAATAAGCTGTATGTTGTTTAATAGCATATATGTCTTTCCTCCTAGGATAAAGATTACATGAAACCATTACTGCTCAAAATCCATGTAAACCCCCCTGCAGAGGTATCTACTTCTTTGAAGGTCTACCAAGGTCATACACTGGAGAAAACTTACATGGGTGAGGACTTCTTCTGGGCTATAACCCCAGTAGCTGGAGACTACATCCTGTTTAAATTCGACAAGCCAGTCAATGTGGAAAGGTAGGTCCTTTTTGAAATAAAATTGGGTCTTACAATTTAGACCTTTTCCTCACAATGTGATTTATGGTAAAAAAATTTTTTTTTAATGTAACACATATAAGGAATCAATGAGTCCTAAATATTAGATTATAAAATATGTGGGGTTTCCCAGGTGGTAAAGTTAATAATTCTCCTGCCAAGGCGGGAGATGTAAAAGATGANAAAAAGAACAAAGCAGATAACTAATAAGGATAACTAATAACTAATATGGCATCGGGAGCTCTATCCAATATTCTGTAATGGCTTAGATAGGAAAAGAATCTAAAAAGAAGTGGATATATGTATATGCTTAAGTGATTTACTTTGCTGTATACCTGAAACTAACACAACATTGTAAATCAACTGTACTCCAATAAAAATTAAATAAAAGAAGCGATTCTGAACAAATAAAAAAATAAGCTGTATGTTGTTTAATAGCATATATGTCTTTCCTCCTAGGATAAAGATTACATGAAACCATTACTGCTCAAAATCCATGTAAACCCCCCTGCAGAGGTATCTACTTCTTTGAAGGTCTACCAAGGTCATACACTGGAGAAAACTTACATGGGTGAGGACTTCTTCTGGGCTATAACCCCAGTAGCTGGAGACTACATCCTGTTTAAATTCGACAAGCCAGTCAATGTGGAAAGGTAGGTCCTTTTTGAAATAAAATTGGGTCTTACAATTTAGACCTTTTCCTCACAATGTGATTTATGGTAAAAAAATTTTTTTTTAATGTAACACATATAAGGAATCAATGAGTCCTAAATATTAGATTATAAAATATGTGGGGTTTCCCAGGTGGTAAAGTTAATAATTCTCCTGCCAAAGCGGGAGATGTAAAAGATGAAGATTCGATCCCTGGGTCAGGAAGATCCCCTGGAGAAGGAAATGGCAACCCACTCCAGTATTCTTGCCTGGAGAACTCCATGGCCAGAGGAGCCTGGCTGGCTGCAGTCCGTGGGTTCACAGAGAGTAGAACATGACTAAGTGATTGAGCACTCAGGCACACACATAAAATACATTTCGTACAACTCAATAACATCATGGGTGGGTTGCTTTCAGATAGAACACTGGTATTTAGTATGTTAGATAAATTCTATTGGTATTTCTGAAAGTATATTTAGTATAGATTTTTGAAAATATACTTGTTTTTATTTGTAACTTACTTGGTCACACCGGGTCTTAGTTGCAACATGCAGGATCTTTTAGTTGTGGCCTGTGGAATTGTAGGGAGCATGCAGTCTTAACTGTTGGACCACCAGGGAAGTCCCCAGAAGAGACTTCTAATACTTTTATGTGGAACTCTTCCTCAGGAGCTCCAATTCGTTTTCCTGCCCTTACCTTAGAATATCCCTTAAGATTTGACTGTGAGCTGGTGGACGGCCCAGCAATCGGCTGAGACGATAAAATTTATCAGAGTATGACTATTCCTAGGTAGTGATTTTGCAAGTGCTGGATGACTTTTAGTATATGCCATGGAGGAATTTACAACCCTTTTCTTTTTCTTTTTTTAAAATTAGAAGATAATTACTTTACAATGGGAATAGTTTTTGCCATACATCAGCATGAATGAGCGTTAGGTATATATATGTCCGTCCCTCCTGAGCACTCCTCTCCCCACCCCACCCCTCGAGGCTGTCGCAGAGCACCAGCTTTGGGCTCCCTGCATCTACACTGAGCCCCCACTGGCTGTCTGCTTTACACATGGTAATGACTATGTTTCAGTGCTGTTTCTCCCATTTCATCCCCCTCTCCCCTCTCCCCACCGTGTCCCAAACGTCTGTGTCTCCTTTGCTGGCTTGCAAGTAGGATTGTCAGTACTATCATTTTAGATTCATATGTATGCATTAATATACGATATTTGACTTTTACTTTCTGACTTATTTCCTTCTGTATAATAGGCTCTAGCTTCATCCACCTTATTAGAACTGACTCAGATGTGTTCCTTTTTATGGCTGAGTAATAATCCATTGTGTATGTGTACCACAACTTCCTTATCCATTCATCTGTTGGTGGACGTCTAGGCTGCTACCATGTCTACCTACTGTAAATCGTGCTGCAGTGAACGTTGGGGTACATGTGTCTTACAACCCCTTTCTGTGATTAGGGGTTTATGTTCACTTTGAAAAAATCGTTGGGGCTTTTTCTTTCCCATTTTTCACCTAACAGTCACAATTCAATCTTTCCCCTGTTTTGGGTATGTTCCCCAGACTGTCTGTGGCATACTTACATGTAATCCCCAGAATAGAATAGAATTTCCTAGCCTGTGGCATATGGTGTTATGTGTTTTCCTGTGAAGGCCATTTGATTTTTAGAATTTGTCAAAGATTTGATCACCTTTATAATTCTTTTTAAGGTGGTCAGTAACAATGTATAGCTACATGTAATGCTGTTGATTTTCTTTTCTTACTCTAAGCTGATTCTAAAGAGGAATTTAAGCATAACAATGTTATAAGCAATGGGAAGATCACTGGCAAAACATACTAAACTTATAAGTAATATTTTTTACTTATATGAGTATTTAATATTGGTTTTATTGTTATTTAATGTTCATTTTATACTGTATAGTGGAACTCTGCCCTGAGAGGTATTGTTTACCGCATTTTCATGAGTCATCCTAGAATCAGAAACAACAGTTTTCACTTCAACAAGAATAGCCTGAAACCAATTTATGGGTTTATTTTTAGCACATAAAAATAGTCCATCAAAGAATCTGCTAAAGAGTTCATATATTGGAGATCAAACTTAGTAACAACAAATATATTTACAGTAAACCTCTGTGAAGTAATATTTATGATGACTCTATTGCAGGCACTTTTCTAGTGAAACACAAGTCTTCTAAAATAACAGTATGTAAGAATTTTCTTGACCTTCCTAGGACAGAAAAAAGGGATTACTTGATTTTTGCCATAATTTACTTGCTGAGAGGGGAAGTAGCAAAATTTATTAATACAGAAATGAAGTGTTAAAAATGTTCTTTCTATAACATATATGTGCATTATACAAACATTTTAAAGTGTGAAAATGAGGAAAGGGACTTCCCTGGTGGCCCAGGGGTTAAGATTTTGCCTTGTATTGCAGGGATGTGGGTTGGATCCCTGGTCAGGCATCTAAGATCCCACAAGCCCTATGACCAAAAACATAAAACACAGGCAGTATTGTAACAAACTCAATAAAGACTAAAAATGGTTCACATAAAAAAAAAATCTTAAAAAATACTGAGGAAAAAAATCATAACCCCAAGGAAACCATTATGACCATATTGGCACCTTTTTTTCTTCGTAATTGTTTGTATTTTCGACATTAAGACCATGGTCTACATGAGTTTTATATCTTACATTTTCCATTATACTCTGTTGTGACTCACAGGTATTGAGTTGGTCCAAACGTCTATTCAGATTTTCCCATAGCATCTTACAGGAGAACCCACACGTACTTTTGGGCCAATCAAGTATTCTGATGACTGCACAATATTCTCATTGCATGGTTCTACCATCGTGTCCATCTTACAAAGTTAAACTTTTTAGGTGATATGGAGGTTTTCACTATAAATAATTACATAGTGAACACCTCTGAATCAGTCTGTCTTAACTCCAGGTTATATCCATGGGCTCTTTTCTAAAAAGTGGCTTCCCTGTCCCATGATTTGGCATCTCTAGTTGAGTTATTGAATGGCCTGTGGTTATAAGACATTCTGAGTCAAAGATGCCTTTAAAAAAATGTATCTCATCTGGAAACTCTAGGAGTTAGTTTTGGTATATTTAGCTTAGAAGCAGCTTCTTATTAGGATCCCTTGGTCTGTGTGACATTTGAAAACCAAATTCTTGCCCACAAATACCATACTATAAGGATATCATAACTATTCTGTGACTATTACTCACTATTTTTAACATATAAGGTAGTTTTAGTTAATTCTCAGGAACTTTCTGGTATAACTGTGCGAGATAGATGGAAAATAGCTGATTGTATTGAGGAGACACGGGCTCAGAGAGCTTAACGCAACTTGTACCCTTTGAGAATTCCAGGAAATGAGAGATCCAGGGAGGAGACTCTTGACTCCTTACCATGAGCTTTTAACCACTGAACTTCACTAAACTCAAGTTTTGGGTTTAGGCTTAGGTATGCTTTGTACCCTATCCAGCCTCCACCCTCTCTCATACACTTTGCATGCACACGCTAGTTTTCAAAGTATCAAAACACTAGAACATTATACCCAGAGAGTATTTGAAATGGTTGGATGGTATCAGCTCAATGGACATGAGTTTGAACAAACTCCAGGAGATACTGAAGGGCAGGGAAACCTGCCGTGCTGCGGTCCATGGGGTTGTAAACAGGACTTAGCGATTGAACAATATCATGTAATCAGTCATGATATCCAAAGATTTGTTAATGTGGACAAATGGAGTGATTCTGATATTTGGAATTGGTTAATTCGCTTTATCTTTGCATACCAAAATTATTTATATTGGCTAAAACTAGTCTCTGAACTTGGCCACAACTCCTTGCTGTCCTAGTGAACATTTTGTTGGATACAAGATCCAGTAGTGGGACTTCCCTGGTGGTCCAGTGGTTTAAGAGTTTGTCTGGCAAGGCAGGGGCACAGGTTCGAACCCTGGTCAGGGAACTAAGGTCCCACGTGCCGTGGGGCAACTAAGCCTGCGTACCATAGCTACTGAGGCTGCGTGCTGCAATGAAATGTAGCTGCAGCTCCATGCTGCAACTAAGGCCCAATGCGGCCAAATAAATAACAAATAAATATAGAAAAAAAAGGTAGAGTAGTGTTCTATGGCAGCTACAATTTTCATTTTCCATCGAGAAGTTTATATACTTAAAGCAGTGTAAACAGCAACAAAAAACTGTCGTCATTTTTTTTGTTTTTTGGTCTGTTAAGTGCATTATTATGTTAGCAGCAAGCGTGCCCCTCTGACAGAGGAACTGACGTATCCTCCTTAGCTTTTTAGTATCCATGCGGCTACTCAGAACACATGACGTGTAGTTACAAATTCTAGTGTCGACCTGATGCTAAGGTAAAGGTCATCTTCCCGGATCTTTGTCAACTCTGATTCATATTCTTATTTTTATGTTTGTCTTTCCAGTTATTTGTTCCATAGTGGCAACCAGGAACACCCAGGGGATATTCTGCTCAACACAACCGTGGACGTTTTGCCTTTGAAGGTATGCCTATGTTTCCCCGTCAGTTTCCGCTGAGAACTAATACTGATAGACTTGATTTGAGGCTCTTCTTGCTTATGAAAGAAAATTCTCATGATGGCAGGACCTTGGTGGTGAGTCATACTGGGATAGTCATACATGACACAGTTCCCTATTCTTGGGAACTATGAAACACCTAGTATATTGTCCTGTTTGCCTTATTCATAGAAAGAGCCTTCCTTTTGTTTCCGATTGGACGATTACTTGGACATTTGTACTGGGAAAATAAATGAATCATCATTTGCTGTTAATGCTTACTTGCTGTTTGTATTTTGAATCCCACAATACCAGGTAGTTTCAATGCCTGTTGAATAATTAGGAATGCTTTGGAGAAGGAGATGGCAGTCCACTCCAGTAGTCCTGCCTGGAGAATCCCATGAACAGAGAAGCCTGGCAGGCTACCAGTCCATGGGGTCACAGAGTCAGACACGACTGAGTGACTTTCACAAGGGATGCTTAATATCTTTCTAGTTAACACACAGTTATTTACTTCCATCTGTTTTTATTAGAAAACTACATTCTATTAAATTGATCTAAATTGGGAAATAATTAAAATCTAAAATTCCTAGCCAACAGTATATTATATACAGAGTCAGATGATGGTTTAAGACAAAAGCGCTTAACATTAATAAGCCTTTTGAGGTTCAAGACTTGAAACGGCATTTTCTCTCCAGAGGTAGCTGTGCCACAGATGTCACTTTTATGTTTATAAAATGGATTAGTGGCTTAGATTTATTTTAAATAGAAGTAATTATTCATGTTTTTGTTCTGTTTCAGAGTGAAGGTTTGGAAATCAGCAAAGAAACCAAAGACAGACGATTAGAAGATGGCTATTTCAGAATAGGTGAGACTCGCTTTACACTAGGAAAGTGTCCTTTCCTTTGCTGAACCAAGTCCTAAAGTAATTTTAAGTTCTTTTCAGATGTTAAGCAGGTTTAGGATTATATACACCAGTGTACTCTTTTTATTGTTCCAATGTTCTAGTACATTCTTTTGTTATTATCTTGACCCAACTAGGATTTCAGAGCAATGGTTCGTTTCCTGGTTCCTCTTTCTCTCTCTCTGCTGTTTCCTGTTGACACTGGCAGATAATCCATCTTCAGCCGCCTTCTGCAGTCTCATACTGGATGCCCTTAGCAGGCGCCTCTCATGGTCTCAGTAATACCCGAGGGCCAGGATCCATGTCTTTAGCCGTGCCTCCCTCCTGAGCTTTAAGGCTCTACTGAGATACCCATTGAAAAGCTTCCTGGAGGCCACGTGGCCATCTACGCTGGGCGTCTGTAGTAGGGACATTTCTTTATTGATCACTGTGGTTTGTGCCGTCAGTGTTCAGCTAGCTGCCTGGTCTAACCTTGGGAGACACCCTGAAATCCCACACCCCTTTAGTGTCCATTAGCATAAAATATCTGCATTAAGTCTCCTACATGTGCGTGAGTTCTGTTCTGAGAGTGCGTTCCTAAGTCCAGTTTGTTCGTTAAGTCCAACAAAGATAGCCTAGGTGCCTAACACAATCAGCTATATAGTTGTTGCTGTTCAGTTGCTAAGTCGTATCCGACTGTTAGGACCCTGTGGGACTGTAGCCTGCCAGGCTCTTCTGTCCATGAGCTCTCCTAGGCAAGAATACTGGAGTGGGTGGCCATTTCCTCTCCAGCGGATCTTCCCCACCCAGAGATCGAACCTGGGTCTTCTGCATTGCAGGCAGATTCTTTAGCACCTGAGCTACCAGGTATATAATAATAGAGCCTGTCCCTTGATAAACATCAACTCAGTAAATGATTAGATGTTTTCTTTTACTTAAAACAAATTAATGCTTTTCCTAATGGTATGCAGAAGAGACTATATTGGTCAATTACTATTGTAGGTATACAGAACAGATACATTCTTATAACTCTCCAGCAGTTGTGTTTTGTTTTGTTAAAATAAGTTTTTTATTTATTTTTGGCTATCTGGGTCTTTGTTCGGAGAAGGCAGTGGCAGCCCACTCTAGTACTCTTGCCAGGAAAATCACATGGATGGAAGAGCCTAATGGGCTGCAGCCCGTGGGGTCGCTAAGAGTCAGATACGACTGAGCGACTTCACTTTCACTTTTCACTTTCATGCATTGGAGAAGGAAATGGCAACCCACTCCAGTGTTCTTGCCTGGAGGGTCCCAGGGACGGGGGAGCCTGGTGGACTGCCATCTATGGGGTCGCACAGAGTTGGACACGACTGAAGCGACTTAGCAGCAGCAGCAGGGTCTTTGTTGCTGTATGGGCTTTTCTCTAGTTGTAGAGAGTTGGGGCTACTCTCTATTTGCAGCCTGTCGGCTTCTCATTGCGGTGGTTTCTCTTGTGGAACATGAGCTCTAGGGTGCGTGGGCTCAGTAGTTGCAGTTACTGGGCTCGAGAGCACAGGCTCAGTGGTTGTGGCACATGGGCTTAGTTGCTCTGGGGCATATGGGATCTTCCTGGACCAGGGATCAAACCTGCATCTCCTGCACTGACAGGTGGATTCTTTACCACTGAGCCATCAGGGAAGCCCTCCAGCAGCTTTATGTTCAGTGAATATCACCCAGTTTTTGCTATAAGGCTTGTGCAATAACCCTGACTAATTTCTATGTCATTTTAGTGGATTGATGAGTTTTAATTAT
Organism: Neotragus moschatus; assembly: GCA_006410615.1. Lineage (NCBI taxonomy): Eukaryota > Metazoa > Chordata > Mammalia > Artiodactyla > Bovidae > Neotragus > Neotragus moschatus. Next base: position 329,922 of record SJYA01001572.1, on the reverse strand, counting down.
TTTTATATTTGGGTTATATTTTAGCCCACTCAAGAAATGTTCATAAAATTAGCTGTGTATGTGAGACATTTATTAACCCTATTACCTGTCAGTTATTTAATTTCTGAGAATGTTCTAGGTTATGAAAGTAGCATAGAAAATAGAGACATTTATGATTAAATGTCTCTGCAGTAATTTGAAGATAATGGCCATCTAAAACATCAACTCATACATATTTAGAACCAGAAGAGAACTGTTGGGCAATGAGAGCTAGGAACTTGTAGAACAAAAGCATGTATCAGAAGCAAAAGCAACTGATTTTTTTTTCAACTGAATATAAAAAAAATCTGCTGCGTTAATAAGTATGCTTTAGTGGAATAATGTGTGAGGGGCTTCACAGACCTTCTTCTAGTGAGTCTACCATAACTGGTAACAGTTATTTTTCATAAAAGCACAGCAAATGGGAAACCATTTACTTATAACATCTGAATCTCAGTAAAAACATTAATAAGAGTCTATGGCATTAGAGGGACTTCCTTGGTGTTCCAGCAGTTAAGACGTCACCTTCCATTGTAGGGGAGTAAAGGTTGGATCCTTGGTCAGAAAGCTAAGATTCCACATGCCTTTTGGCTAAAAAATGGAAACATAAAACAGAAGCAGTATTGTTACAGATTTCAATAAAGACTTTATTTTTAAAATGGTCCACATCAAAAAAATCTCTAAAAAAAAAAAAGTTTATGGCATTAGAGCTCTGACCATTGCCTACTCTGGCCAAGCTCAGTGACATAGAAGCTCCTCTTTGCTTGTCCAGCCACAAGTCTGCCTACCCTGCCAGTTCCTGCTCCAGGGCGAAGGCATCTCACTAGTAAAGGCAGCCACCAGCACCTGTCATCTGCCTGTGCCCAACCCCAGCTCCCTGTTGCAGAAGCTCTATCCAGACACTTGGAGACCTGAGGCTCCCTTCCTCCACCCCACCTCCATTCCTAGGGCAAAGTTTCGCTGCAGGCCTGGCAGGGCATGAATTCTTGGTCCCCATTGCCTCTCCCTGCCCATTGGGCCCCTCATGCTGGGAGAAGTCAGCAGGACATGAAGGGCTACTGCTGCAACCCAGAGGTTGTACACCTCTGATTGAACAGCAAGAATGTCACTTTCCCCCAGCTGCTATCCTTGCCAGGGATCCTGAGCAGTGGTGCAGAGGTGTGCTCCAGGGGAGAGGCAGCCCATCAGAATAAGGAGCTCCATAGCTCGCCCTAAGGGGACTGACTTGGAACAGAGCTTGGGGAAGTTCACGCCCAAGGGTGCCATGGAATATGATGGAGATGTATGGTAAACAATTGGGAGGAAACTGGTAGCTACATTCAAGCTAAACTGTAGCCCATACAGTAGGTCATGACAGAGAGAATCAGAGAAAGAGATAGGTAATAAGAATCCTCTTGGGACTTTCCTGGCCATCCAGTGGTTAAAACTCTGCCTTCCAGTGCAATGGGAACAGGTTTGTTCTGTGGCCAGGGAATTAAGATCCATGTGCCGTAGGGTATAGCCGAAAAGTTAAAAGACAGAAAAGTTAAAAGAAGAAAAAGAAGGTAACTACTATCCTAAATTTTGTGGTTACTGTTTCCATCTATGCTTTTAATATACATGAAATATACCCCTGAATATTGCATAGTCTTATTTTGTTTATTTTAAAATATAAATGATTGTCATTCTGTAATCTACAATTTTTTGTCTCTCACCCTTGTGAGATTCAACCCTGTGGATCTGTGTATCTATGGATCATTTATTTTCACTGTTGGATAGATCTCCAGAGATGATTACATTACTGTCTGTTCTTCTGTTTGGTCATAAAGTTTGTCTTCATCTTTTTGCTGGTCTAGAAACTTATGCACATGTGCTAGAGTTTCTCTCCAGTGTATGCTTAGAAGTGGAAGTAACTCACAACTGCATCATCTACAACTTTGCTTCATTCTCTCTGTTCTTTCTTCATTCTTTTAATTGGCTGCCTAATATTCCCTTGTATTAGCATGTCCAGATTTAATTAGCCAGTCTGCTAATCATCGCTACTAAAATCATTTGCAATTTTTGCTTCAGTCTGTATATGCTTTCTGCACATGCTAGAGTGTTTCTTCAGTATAAAATTGCTAGGTGAGAGGGTTTTAATGAAGCCAGTCTTATCATTTACTAATTATTTTTCTAATTAAATGAACTCATCAGGTGACAGATTGAGATATCTCATAAAATCTTTCAAGTNAAAGTTAAAAGAAGAAAAAGAAGGTAACTACTATCCTAAATTTTGTGGTTACTGTTTCCATCTATGCTTTTAATATACATGAAATATACCCCTGAATATTGCATAGTCTTATTTTGTTTATTTTAAAATATAAATGATTGTCATTCTGTAATCTACAATTTTTTGTCTCTCACCCTTGTGAGATTCAACCCTGTGGATCTGTGTATCTATGGATCATTTATTTTCACTGTTGGATAGATCTCCAGAGATGATTACATTACTGTCTGTTCTTCTGTTTGGTCATAAAGTTTGTCTTCATCTTTTTGCTGGTCTAGAAACTTATGCACATGTGCTAGAGTTTCTCTCCAGTGTATGCTTAGAAGTGGAAGTAACTCACAACTGCATCATCTACAACTTTGCTTCATTCTCTCTGTTCTTTCTTCATTCTTTTAATTGGCTGCCTAATATTCCCTTGTATTAGCATGTCCAGATTTAATTAGCCAGTCTGCTAATCATCGCTACTAAAATCATTTGCAATTTTTGCTTCAGTCTGTATATGCTTTCTGCACATGCTAGAGTGTTTCTTCAGTATAAAATTGCTAGGTGAGAGGGTTTTAATGAAGCCAGTCTTATCATTTACTAATTATTTTTCTAATTAAATGAACTCATCAGGTGACAGATTGAGATATCTCATAAAATCTTTCAAGTTCCACAGTATTGAATCCACTTCCTAGCTAAATATTAAATAGTACGGTTTTTGTAGCATACACTCCCTCAGTTCAGTCGCTCAGTCATGTCCGACTCTTTGCGACCCCATGAATCAGCACGCCAGGCCTCCCTGTCCATCACCAACTCCCAGAGTTCACTCAAACTCACGTCCATCAAGTCGGTGATGCCATCCAGCCAGCTCATCCTCTGCCGTCCCCTTCTCCTCCTGCCCCCAGTCCCTCTCAGCATCAGAGTCTTTTCCAATGAGTCAACTTTTCGCATGAGGTGGCCAAAGTACTGGAGTTTCATCATTCCTTCCAAAGAACACCCAGGGCGGATCTCCTTCAGAATGGACTGGTTGGATTTCCTTGCAGTCCAAGGGACTCTCAGGAGTCTTCTCCAACACCACAGTTCAAAAGCATCAATTCTATGGACATACTTTTATGAAACAAATATTAATAATTTTTAATAAAAACATTACTTAGGAAGTTCATATGTTGAATATTTCCTGTGCAAACGATATATGTAAATGTGTAATTGAATCACTATGCTGTACACCTGAACACTGTAAATCAGCTATGCTTGCGTGTTAAGTTGCTTCAGTCTCTTTTGTGACCCTGTGGACTCTAGCCCGCCAGACTCCTCTGTCTATGGGATTCTCCAGGCAAGAATACTGGAGTAGATTGCCATGCTCTCCTTCAGGGGATTTTCCCAGCCCAGGGATCAAACCCTCAGCTTTTATATCTCTTGCAATGGTGGGTGGGTTCTTTACTACTAGCACCACCTGGGAAACCCAAAAACTGTACTCCAATATAAAATAAAAATTAAAAGCAAGAATAGACATGATTATTCAAGAAGATGAGTATAAACTTTACCTGTATGGTTTTCAGCTTCAGTGTGTCTTATCTTATTTTGAGCCTGATCATTATGTTTTAAGACTTGAGAATTGACATATCATTTGACAGCACAAGGGTTAGCTGCTTGTTTGAATGGCCTGTGAGCAAAGAATGTTAAAACTTTTTTCATTGTTCATTCTCATTGTTAAGTGGTGGAAAAAAATAAGAATAGTACTGTGTGATGATATGTAAAAATTAGAAAATATTCCCACTGCAGTGCCCATGAATAGTTTGTTTAGAACATAGCCGTGCTCATTTGTTTCTGTGTTGTCTGTGTGTGTCTTTTTGCTACAGCAGCAGAGTTAAGCAAGCAGCTGCCAAAGAGATGGAGGTGGTGCACCCATTGCTTTGAGTTGCTGCTTAGTGTACTACCAATAGCACCAATGCATTATAATTTGGCAGGGTTTGATGTGCCACACACATCACTTTATTGTGACATTAAAAAAAAAATTACCAGTGATTACCCTTCAGGTAAAAATAAGAGAGTAGATTTTGAATGTTGTGCTTTTTAACACAGTGGAATATGGGTTCTTTTTACAAAGTTAGATAGCAGATCATCGTGTTGACTGTCTAAAGGAACTGTGCTAAAGAATATGTTACCAAACTAACCACTCACAATAATATCCTCAGCTCACAGGAAAGCAATGGTCAGGAAAACTAGAAAGTTTAAAATACATCTCCTCACTGAGAGTTTCTTCACAAAAATAAAAGATGAGGCTGTAACCAAAGTGGCTCACATTAGCAAACGAGAAATCCATTCACCAGTGTTTAGCTGTAACAGCCAGAGATACATGTACAGAGAAAATAGTCTTATTTCAGACTTTCAGTAATAACTTGTGATTGAGGAGTTGGGGACCTTGAGAGCAATGTCAGTAATCAAAAGGCAAGCAAATTATTTGAGTATTTTTTTTTTTTTTTTTTTTGGCTTGAGTTGATAGATACTACTGCCTTATCTGTTAACAACTGCTGCCTTGTTATTTGGAGTCAGTGCCAGGTTTGAAGTGACTGAAGAATTGGCCTCTGCAAGTAGTCTGTAGAGAACAAGTGCAGGCAAGAATGTTTTCAAACAAGTTGGGAAGACAAAATGTGTACAACCCAAAGCGGAATCTGCTAGGATGTGTTGCAGTGAATGGTGGTGAAAATGATATTTGTGTAGGAGAAGGGTTTGATGGACAGAGTTGCAAAGCTTGCAAAACTAAGTGTTGACTGCTGTATTTAAATGGATAACCAGCAAGGACCGACTGTATCGCATATGAACTCTGCTCATTGTTAGGTGGCAGCCTGGATGGGAGGGGAGTTTGGGAGAGAATGGATACATGTATATGTATGGCTGAGTTGCTCTGCTGTGCACCTGAAACCATCACAGCATGGTTAATCAGCATAAATGTAAAATAAGAAGTTTTAAAAAGCCGTAAGGTGTTTCAGGCCTATGGTTATCTTATTATGCATCAATAGATGCTTAACAGAGTGTTTGAATCTGTCGTGTATGATTTATTTACTGAACTAGTAGTATTGCCAGTGAATTTTATTCACTCTCATGGACTTCATCAACATCAGTTCTATGAATTTTTGTCAGAAATAAGAACTGAATATTCTGACTTGCCCTGCCAAACAGCAGTTCTGGGGCTTAGCAGTGATAACATTTTATTTATTTATTTTTAAGCTCTGGAATAAGAATTGAAAATTTTCCAAGTGAGAAAGTTTTTGAGTGCCTTCGACTACTGTTATCTTTTTGAAAACGAGTCTTTGCTTCAGGCCTGATAATATTTCTTAGTGAATTCAACCTAAAATTATTAAAATAAAACAATTCTTACGTATAAAACTTATATTTCATGCAAGTCACTTTGGTGACACCAAACTGCAAGAAATATCAAGCTAATTGAGGCGGTTCCACCTAACCTTTGATTGGAAGTGATTCATCTGTAATGTTATGATAAGGCAGATATCTTTTGAAGAAAAGACTCTTAATAGAATTTGACGCAGATACCTTCCAAGTCATGGATATGTTCCATTAAATCTTGTGCTTATGGATTAGTAATGTTATTTGGCAGTTATCTTATCTAGGCTGTGTGAAAGGAAATCTTCAAGATACATCAAAATCTCATATGTTATGTGGCAGTTTGGAGGGGAGGAGAGTCTGGGGGAGAATGGATACATGTATATGTATGGCTGAGTCCTTTTGCTGTTCACCTGAAGATATCACAACATTATTAGCTGTACTCTAAAATAAAAAGTTTTTTTTAAAAGTCAGTGGATAAGCCATATCTTTTAATGCTATACAAATTATTTCAGGACTTTTTTATACTTTACCAAAGAGTGTTGCACAAATGTTTAATAGTAAATAAATATGGATTGAGAAAAATATTTTAAATTGAAAAATAAATCTCTTCATAAAAAGAAGCCTCATTATAGATCCACATTAACAGATTGATATTTGTGATCAATTTTAATAAGGAACATTGAATTTGAGTCCCAGTTAATTAAAAAAAAGAGATACTGAGTTATTTTGAATTTCAAAATAAATAAAAGATAAAATACTCAGTTGAAAGTTTGAATTTCATCAATAAAAATTTTATGGAAATTAGTTTTTTCCTATACAAGTACCTGTGTGATATTCTCAAATGCCCTCTTGACTCACAAAGCCTAAAATATTTACTATCTGCTGTTTTAGGAAGTTTGCCAATCTCTGGCTTAGAGCGGTGTGATTCAAAACAACAATCTTTCTGACACTTTTCAACAGTGTTTTTGTTTTGTTTCCTTGCTGTTTCCTCATAGCAAGAAAAGTAGAATAGAGAGCTTATTATCTTTTCTAGAAGGCCTTGGTCCTTTTCCTTACAGGAGAGTTTTATGAGCTTGTCATTTATAATGGAGTTTTATATTAGACCTGCCTTGAGGATGTATCATCTCTTAATGCTTCCTAGATTTGACCTTGGAAATCACTCAAGGCCAACCATTGTGTGTGTGTGTGTCTAATTAAGCAGTAAAATTTGTTACTATTGACTCAATCCTCAAAGTAGACAGAGATGGTAAGGAGTATGTTTTGTAAGGCTTGTAAGTCATGTTTTAATAAAAACTTGTGTTAGTTGATGTCAGAATAAATATATTTACTTTTTAAAAATTTCAAATAAGAAAATGGGTAGCTCTGCCTGTTAAAATAGGTTGCTGCTCATGTTTTAAAGCATGTACTACTTTGTGAAACATTTAAACCTGGAATAAAGGTAGAAGGAAGAAAACAAATTCACCCATTTTTTGTGTAAAAACATCTATGGAAATATTTTTTTGGTGTTTTCCTTCCCTGCTTTAAGTCAGCGATTGTTTGTGCTTGTTTCGGTCTTACCCCAGCGAGTGTTGATTTTTCCTTTGTAGGGAAATTTGAAAACGGTGTTGCGGAAGGGATGGTGGATCCCAACCTAAACCCCATTTCAGCCTTCCGACTTTCAGTTATTCAGAATTCTGCTGTTTGGGCCATTCTTAATGAGGTAAGACAATACATTAAGTCAGTGAAACAGCTTAGATTCTACATTTTTTTTTTTTTTACAACATTTGGATTTCATACTTAAGATTTTTTTTGAATTGAAAATTGACTGCCATGTCATGCTGTTCACTATCTTGTATTTCAGATCCATATTAAAAAAGTCACAAACTGACCATCTCTACTAAGAAACCAACACATTTTTTCCCCTGTGAATTTGTTGATTAAAGACAGCTGAGCACGTACCTTTTTTTGGTAACTTGAATTCTACCTCTCGTGAAATCTACTGTAGATAAATGATTCTCATATTTCCACTTGGAAAGTGAATCTCCCACGGATAATTGTACTCCTTTGAATCTAAGCTGTCCTCCAGTTTTAACTCAACTCAAACGTTTTACAGTTATGACAGCCTGTTAATATGACTTGTACTATTTTGGTATTATACTAATACATAAGAGTTGTACATATTGTTACATTCATTAAATTTGAGAAAAATTAATGTTAAATACATTTTATGAAGGGGGTACTTTTGAAGTTCATTTATTTTAGTATTATAGACCCTCTTTTATAGATGATCAGGGATTATATATATATAAATATATAAATATACATAAAATGTTATGGAGTTAATTTATTAGAAATACTTAAGAAGTACATATTTTTGTGCAGTAAATTTTTGAATCAATACTTTTTTTGAAAACCAGTTACCTTGCTTTTTTAAGTTCTTTCTATATTTTTCTTTGGAAATGCAGACATTACAAGTTAATGCCATTTTTCAAATGCACTGCCATTTAAGAATGATTCTAGGTTGATTTCCTAACTGAAGTACTTTTATAATCACAATGATTCTGAGCAAAATATTTTCAAAGTCGTTTGTCATTCCTTAAAGCCAGGATTTTAAAGACCAATGTCCTTCTTGAGGGTTATTTTACTATACTATGTATGGTGTATAGCCACAAAAAATCAGTCTGATAAATTTTAATGTGCAAGGGTGATGCATTTCAACCCAAATTACCATACACTGAAGTCATTACATTTCCTCTGATATGTAAAATGACAAACTCTTCTTTCTGTATTAATCTTTGTCTAAACTCCATGAATTAGATGCATTTTCTCTTGATGCCTTTATATCTGCACTCATTCTGAGTTCTGACAAAATGTTTTCTAGATAATGCTGTTGTACGAGTCACAACTGGTTTAATTTTAAAGAAAAATGTGATTGTAATGGTGGGGTTTTGGTGAAGGGTATCGTAACAGGTGTGTTTTTCAAAATAATTTATTCTGTTGCAGTATGAACTTGTAAGTAAATTCACATCCAAAGAGTATTTATTACTCTTAAACCTGCAATTCCACATGATGTCACTATGGTAGACAAAAATATTATCAGCCTTAGCAGTCAGTGATCTTAACGGAAGTCTTTTACAAAATTATGAATTATCAACATCAGTTCCCAATCACTGTGGTATCCTCAGGTGGGTTGCAGGCAGTTACAGGTGTGCAGAGGTTAAATCCTCTGGGCTTTCAGAAATAGCCCATGGCTGAGGCCTTGGGCACTGGAGGTTCTAGCTGGTTGCCTTTAGCTTGGAGAAGTGTCACCTATAATACCCAACAGGCTGAACAAATAGCTTTCAAACAGCCTTATTTTCTGTACAGGGTCATGCAGTGAAAAAGGATGGAAAACACAGATAGGGTACAATTTTTTCCATTACTTGAATGGTTCTTGATTTAAAAGTTACACGTTGCCCACAATGATTATTTTTATGTCAAAGTTTAAACGTTTTCCTCAAGGTTTTTAAAATTTATTTCGTATTTTCTTTAATTTACCTTTTCTTCCCAACTCTCCTTGGCCCAATGCCTGGCAGGGAAATTTCACTGGAAAAGCATAGCCTCTCATTATAAAAGATTGGAACCAGCTTCACATTCTAAATTGCTGCTCCAACAACTAAGTGTCAGGAGGTAAAAATCTGGAGGTGAGTTTAGAACCCCCTTGTTTCTCTGCTTCCCAAGTAGCCGACTCTGACTTGAGGAAGAAAGGCCATGCTCTGAGAGTCCAGGGAGGTGACGGTAGCAGCAGTTCCTGGCCCTTTGTCAGGGTGTATGTCTTGAGACTGAGCCTTATCCAGGCAGCTCTGCAGAGCTGAGGGTGAAAACTTACTAGCTCATCCCTCCTGTTCCTGAGAAGGGTTTTAGCCACATCTTATCTTTCAAGGACTTCCTTGTGCACCCCTTCCTTCCTGTGAATTTGTTACCAGTGCCTCATTGAGCCCAGAACACTGCCTGACACATGGCAGTTACCCAGGCAGGGTCTGGGAGAGGGGACCAACTCTGCCAGCCCACACTCCTCTTCCTTTTCCTGAACTCTTCAGCTGCTGTCCTTGCCATACACTTGCACACACGCGCATGCACACACACACACACACGTGGTCTCAACTGTCTAGTTTCTGTTTGTGGGGTGTGTGTGTGCACAGACGTGTACTCACTCTGACCAAATGTCAAGCTCCTGTGGGCCAGTGTGTACGTCGTGCTTCCTGTCCATCCCCTGCTGTACAGGTGTCCATAGAGCCTCTTGTTTGCTGAGCTCCCTTCCCCTAATTTCCACTAGACATTTAGAAGCTTGCCAAGGACAGGCAATTCTAGTGGTTGCCCTTAAGAATCATGTTAGGGACTGAAGTATTGGGACAGAAGAGTAGGGAATCTGGAACAGAGAGGAAGTAAATACTTGACCTTGAATGGATGCTGAACCACTTTTGCCCAAAGGGTGAGTGGGGAAAAGTGTGTCAAGTCGTGGGACTAATTTTCCTTTTCTGTGTGTCTATGGCATGATGTCCGGAGCTCTGCTGTCCTCTACAGTAGCCACTGGACACCGGGCAGCTACTTAAATTAATAAAACATTCAGCTCTGTAGTCACATTGGCCCTCCCTGTGGCCACTGGATCAAACAGCACGGATATAGAACATCTCCATCATCCCAGAAAATTCTATAGGACAGCACTGTGTCAAGAGTGCTAATATGAACATTTTAGAATTCAGAATAATGAGTTGCAATCATGAAGCTGAACGCAGACATGCAGAATATGTCCTGGTGTAAATGATGATGAGTATTTGCGGGCAGAAGAGAAAGTTGAGGACCCATTTCCAGGTGTCTGAGACCCAGTTCTGAATTCTTTGCTCTCAGTCTCATGCGTTCTTTATGGCATTCACTGCTATATGTCTCTGCTATTGGACTCCAGTAAGATCTACAACTTGAAGTTAAGGTTCCAAAGCTTGTGACTGACCTTTGGAAAACACGAATGCACGTGGGTTATTTAGCACGCAGGCTCTAGACGTGTGTATAGGTTAATTCAACTGTTGGAGATGTCTTTTATAGCTTTTTTAGATCAACAGTTGCATCAGTGAATAATTACAAAAACATCAGCAGTGCTGTGACGTCGTCTCTTAAATGTGTCCTAGTAATCAAAAAATTGTCCGCTAACAGTGCTGTCCACAGAGCCAAGTGTGATTAGATGCAAACGGCATGTTTGGAAAGATTGCGCTCATTGATAGCAGTGTGTATTTGTAGCAGCCAGACTTCTGTGGATGACCCCCAGTGACTTTGTAGATTTTGCGTGTATGTGAAACCTGTGAGTATGATCCATAATTACGTTGTACAGCAAAAGGGAGATTATCTGGGAACAGCTAACCAAATCATGTGAGCCCTGAGTTTTCTCAGGCTGTCAGCAGAAGTCAGAGATTCAAAGCAGGAGTACTTGAGGCACCATGGCTGGTTTCAGATGGGGGCAGCCACATGAGGAGAAATGTCTCTTAAGGAGCTGAGAGGCCCCAGCTGGCAGCCAAGGGAATGGAAACTGCAGTCCTGCAGCCACAGGAATTGAACTCAGCCAGCAATCTGAAGGAGTCTGCAGATGGACTCTGCTTCAGCAGCCAAGAGCCTGGTCCCCACCAGCACCTGGATTCCAGCCTTGTGAGACCTTGAGCAGAGACCACAGTCCTGTCTGCCTGGACTTCTGGCCTACAGACCTGTGAGATAATAAATGGGTATTGGCTTAAACTTTTAAATTTGCCATGGTTTAATGCAGCAATAGAAAATGAATATGACATTTAAAAGAGGTGAAGCAGAAAAGTCTTCCTACTTGATTCCTTCTGGTATATTTATTTTTATTTTCTAAATTGGAGGATAACTGCTTTACAATATTGAGTTGGTTTCTGCCATACATCAGCATGAATCAGCCACAGGGATACACGTCCCCTCCCTTCTGAAGCCCCCTCCCACTCTATCCCACCCTGCTAGGTTGTCACAGAGCACTGGGTTGAGTTTCCTGAGTCATACAGCAAATTCTCGCTTGTTGTTTCACGTATGGTAATGTACGTTTCCATGCTGTTCTCTCAATCCGCCCCACCTCTCCTTCCCCAGCCGTGTTCACAGATCTGTTCTCTCTGTCTGCATCTCCACTGCTGCCCTGCAAATAGGATCATCAGTACCGTCTTTCTAGATTCCATATGCATGTGTTAATACACAATATTTGTCTCTTTTTGACTTACTTCACTCTGTATAATAGACTCTAGGTTCATCCATCTCTAGGACTGACTCAGATGTACACTTTTTGATTTAATAGCTGAGTAGTATTCCACTGTCTGTATGTACCACTTCTTCTTTATCATCTGTTGATGGACATCTGAGTTGCTTCCATGTGCTAGCTATTGTAAAAAATGCTGCAATGAACATTGGGGTTACGTGTGTCTCTTTCATTTATGGTTTTCTCAGGCTATATGCCAAGTAGTGGGATTGTTGGGTCACGTGGTAGTTCTCTTCCTAGTTTTTCAAGGAATTGTCATACTAGCTGTATCAATTTACATTCCCACCAACAGTGCGAGAACGTTCCCTGTTCTCCAGATCTTCTCCAGCATTCATTGTAGGTTTTATACTGATGACCACTGATGACCATTCTGACTGGCATCAGGTGACACTTCCTTGCAGTTCTGATTTGCATTGATAATGAGCTATATTGAGCATCTTTTCATGTTTGTTGGCCATCTGTATGTTTTCTGAGAAATGTCTGTTTAGGTCATCGGTCCATTTTTTGATTGGGTGGTTTTTCTGTTTTTGAGCTACATGAGCTGCTTGTATATTTTGGAGATTAATCCTTTGTCAGTTGTTTTGTTTGCTTATTGTTTTGTTCATTTTCTCCCATTCTGAGGGTTGTCTTTTACTCTTGTTTATTGTTTCCTTTGCTGTGCAAAAGCTTTTAATTAAGTCCCATTTGTTTACTTTTGTTTTTATTTCTGTTACTCTAGGAGGTGGGTCACGGAGAATCTTGCTGTGATGTATGTCAGAGTGTACCACGTATGTTTTCCTATAAAAGCTTTATGGTTTCTGGCCTTACATTTAAATCTGTAATCCATTTAATTTCTTGTGTATGGTCTTAGTAAGTGTTCTAGTTTCATTTTTTTACACGTAGTTGGGTTATTTCTTGATAAACAAATGAATAAAGTCTTGTCCTACCAGATTATGTATCCAAGTCTCATCTGGGATTCTCTCCCGAAGACCTCAGTTAATTTTCATTGGAAGATTGGCAAAAACTTGCAGCAGCTTAGTAGCGCGTTTCATAAAGGAATTGCTAGCATGACATTACAGGAGTAGAATCCAGGAAGGCGTATTTTTCCTGGAATCAGCGTCACTTTATGTTGGTTTTGATTGTTCTGAGTCTGTCAGTTATTATTAAGAATGAACAATGCTATTTTAAATAAGCTATTAAGAGAAAAAAAAAGTACGCCTTTGTGTAGAGATCAAATAATCTACTCTGTATTACTTTATAATCTAAGCACAGATCAAATCCTATATGTGCTAGACAAAGTTTTGTAATTCACATTTATTTTCCAAAATACTTTTGCTCCCAAACTGTTAACTGCTGGTTTAATTTTGGTTTATCCATATTTTTTGTGCTTCTTTGACTATATTGCCATAGCCCTGATACAAGAAAAGTTGAATGAAAAGAAAGAAAATGAGAAGCTAAAGTTATCAGAAAGTCAAAGATTTGAGTCATAATCATACCTGAAGTCCTAAAGAAAAGGAAACATTTCCAAGCTGTGGAGCAGTGTTTATAGTGTGTGAGATTTTAATTGTATATCTTTCATTATTAATCTTAACATATATATGGCATAATATGCTTCATTTCTTCAATGCTTGTGAACCTACAGTGTTGAAGAGACCACTACAAGAATATCACTAAAAAAAAAAAAAAAGGCATTTTTTTGTATTTATATACTTGTATCATCAATATCTATACAGAAACTTGACTCTCCTTACCTGAAACACTCGCTTCACCTGTTAGGGTGCTAGCTAGAGCATTTCCAGAGAACAAACCAGAAAGGGCCGGAGCTTCAGAGAAGGAGTGGGCAATTTAGATGTCATTCAAAAAATGTCAACTGAATGTTGGACTGGAAACAGTCTGTGTGGAAAAACGTTAGGAACTGTGGTGCTGAAACTGTTCTAGAATAAGGACTGTCTGTTGTGGGGAACATTCCATACTCTTGGACTCGAGGAAGGCTGTTTAATTCAGAGCATTAGTGATTAGCAAATTGCCCTGGAATCAAAAAGATCTGGTACTAGAGTTTGATAAGCATTCCATTACTTGTTCGAAATGCTGAGTTTGCTGAAATCTGGGTGAAAATGCCTTTTGAAGACATAGTCTCTGAGCCTTAACGATGGCCGGGGTCGACGGTACTGTACGACACACTGCCAGCAGATCTGACATTTTCAGTGTAGTCGGTCGTGTTTCCTAAGAAAGATTTTAGAGATCAGCTGATTAAATGTAACCATTGTTTAATTTACGGGATGAAAGACTAAAGCATTTCTCCTCGAGAACAAACTTCGTTTGGAAAGGCTGTCTTTGTGAATGGGGGTATTTCTGGAAGCACCCCTGGGAGAAGCTTGCCTGAAGAACTGCTTTTCCAGGTTGTACCAATGTGTTTTTTTTTTTTTTTTCCTCTGAGATATATTGTACATATTTTCCTTATAACATCATTGGTCAGATTGGTAATAACTGTAGTAATATTTTAGGTCCTGTTGGATTTTCAAAGGCAGATTATTTATTTTCTAATTTGCTGCTAAAACTGAAAACCTGATAACTGGTCCCGTTGACTGTGCCTTCATCACTGTTTCTCTGTGCCACAGCCGTTCATGTGTATTTGAAATAAAGAGGTTTAAAAAGCCATGTTGAATTCAAGACTCCTTCTAATAAAAAACAGGTAAAACTTGAGTACCAAGCTTTTTTATTATTATAGCTTTAACACTGATATAAAATAATAGCTTACCGGGACTATTTTCTGTTAGAAAACAATAGTAGATTGTGTGTTTTGGAAAGTCTTTAAAGAAAAAAAAAAAGCCTTAGTTGTTAAGACCATGATTATCAGTGTTACACAGAGGTTCACTCCCACCGTAAGTGTGCTATGCAGCTCCCAGAATAAGAAGAGCTTCCAGGGCACTCTTCAATCAACTACATTTTGTTGGCTGGGTATTTTTTTTTTGCATAAATAATGGCTATTAGTGACATTTACAGCCTATAGTTCAGTGATTCCTAAGGAGACTTTTAAAGCTTAAATTAGGACCCTGTGGCTTATATAAAAGCTTAAAATGCGGCCTGTTAGAAATGGAGGTGACTCCCTACTTTGTCAGTAACAGTTGGGGAGGGGATGGCACACATATGACTATGTGGATACGCCTTCAAAAATAATGTTAAAAAGTTGTACCTTTTTATTTTCTTCATAGCCTTAGTACTTTGTGTATCATTCTGTGTGCAAATATTTAAGAATAAAAGGTAACACTTTAGTTTAAAAAATATTTTATTGTAGAAATGTACATTTAATCAGTTTTAAGGAATGTACTATTAACATTTATAGTTCTTCAAATTTGCAAACTTTGCACCTTTAAGATATCTACAATGGTAGTTTATTTACAGGTTTCACAGGAAATCACCACCTCACCGATGCTGTTGCTGTTGCTCGGATGTAAGGGGCCCCCGGCTCACTTCACTCTGTACTTGTAGAAGGAGCAGAGTGCGTGGGTGAAGTTCCAGCCCAGGGCTAGTGAGAGTCCGTAGAGCAGGGTGAGAGGCGCAAACGGGTAGAGAAGGACCACCGTGTTTTTCAAAAATGGCAGTGCTGGAAAAGGGCCAGGATTCAGGTTAAGGGTAAGAGTCAATATCGCCAGTTATTCCTGGATCAAGTGGTGAACTGAAACCTGTGATGCTTCAGAAGCTTCCCATCTTAATGTACCAGCAGACATGGATGACGTTATAGGAAAAAAACAGCTTTCAGCTGTTTGAGATTTCCCAACCGAGGGAGTGTTACACCTCCACTTTGAGAAGGTGAGCTGTCAACTAGTATCCCAGACTTTAGGAAAGAAATGAAGCTCTCAAATATGAAGCCCACCCCCAGATACCTGTGTTTCTTTCTTTCTCACTTGTGGCTTCCTGTTAGTGGGCCCATACCCCATGCATTCAAATTTAAGTATTTCTCATACAAGTAGTCCCCAAATTGAAACAGAGCTGTGCCCAAAGAATCTTCTAAACTGTAGGGAGTTATCAGGACAGTGATCCAAAATCCACTTCCATCTTCCCCAGGGAGAGACAAGACCTCCCCAGTGCCCAAAACGAGGTGTTACAATTTGGAGGTAGGGGGGGCAAGTGGTTCCTGACAAAGTCAAGGGGACTCTGACCAGTGGAATCAGTCACATGTGAGTCCAAGTGACTTAGGTTTACAGGAAGATCCTAATCATCTAGAGGGACAATAAAGGAAAGGGCTACAATACCTAACACTAACAAATCACAAGGTCTCTAAGTTTAACTCTTAATAGCAGTCATTTCTTTACGTGAAGAAAAATAAATATTGTTCTCATTCATACTATGAAAGATGAACTGACAGCAGGATTGAACAATGAGTTTATAAACATATCCTGAGTGCAGCAGCAGCTGGGCTTGATCTTCTGTGATTATCCAAAGTACCTCCCACCCCTAGGCTTCTCCCGTCCAGCAGGTGCCCTGGGACCAACACAGATGTTTACAAAATGAAGAATATTTCAGAATCGTCCCCCAATCATAGAAGATATGGCAAAGGTTTTAAACATGCCCATACACTGGACCCAACCCTTTCCTCATCTGACTGACTGCTGGTAACCCAGAACCCAAAAACCTGGGAGAAAAGAAATTTGTCATGGGTTCCTGCAAGAAACCTGGACAGTATCAGTATGGTTTAACATGGTTCCTTGAAATTATAGGCCCATCTATGGTCCTATGGTTATGTACCATCTATGCCACTTTGGAGCTATGGGACCATGGATAAATTACTTAATCTCTCTGGGCTTTTCTCCTCATTTGAAAAATGGGGAATAGTAAACCTGTATCATATAACTAAAGATTAACTGGGAGAATTTATGTAAAACACCAGGGACAGTGCCAGCTCCATAAAAGCTCATTGTATTACTGTTACAACTTCTCCCCTCCCTGTAGTGCTGTCAACCAGAAAAATCACTTACTTACCACTGTATCCTAAGAAAGTTACATAGATATAGTAGCCAACAGCAACCAACCATAAGGTATTTCCAACTAAATATCCAATAAATGTGTCTGTTAGGATGACATCTGCCGAAGAGACACGGGACAGTGAATCTTTTTTCAGTGGATACAATGAAGACTTTCTGATGACAAGTTTAGAAGAAACTGCTACTTACGGTTGATGAAAAAAAGCTGTATAAAATGCAGAATGACCAAGAGAGGATAAAAAGCATTCAGATGCACATCGAAGGCATAGCCCCACTCCACATCATAGTCTCTGCTCTGCCGTTTCACTAAATACTTGTTGGAGATAAACCTTAAAAAAAAAGATAACATTTCTTTCATAATACAATAAAATTAACCCCATGCGATTTACTATCTTCTATAGCTCAAGCATTATTCCATACACTGGAGATATGGTGGTAAACAAATTTCTGCCTTCAATCTAGTGGGAGTGGACTGACAACAATAGTCAGATGGCCCTATGGAGAAAAACTGAGCAGGACAGGAGGGCAGGGGCTGCAAAGGTGATGTGTCAGCCATGACGAGAGTCCCAAGAGAGTGACATCTGGGCAAAGAACCTCTGGGGCAGAGCCTTCCAAGCAGAGAGGAGTCTTGAACACAGGAGTGGGGGAGGGGCTCAGAGTGCCTGCAACTTGTGAGAAGAGAGCAGGGAATGAAATGGGAGAAGAAAAAGGAGCATGTTATAGACCCAGTGGCCACTGTCAAACGTTTGGCTTTTAGTCTTGGTGGAATAAGTCACTGTGGAGTTCCCAAAAGGATGTCTGTCTCACTGTTTTGACAGGGTTCCTCTGGCTGTGGTCTGAGACCAGACCCTGGGGACAAGAATGGAAGCAAAGAGGCAGGAGGGAGGTCACTGCGAGGAAGAGACGAGAGGGTGGCAGCAGCGGGGGTCTTGGCCTGGGGGCAACTACAGCTGGGAGGCCCAAACAATGAGAGTGGAGTATGACACGGTGCCAGAGGAAAAGGTTAGTCAAGGACAACTGAGAGACTCCTGCCTTAAAACAAGTGAAAGACGGAGGTGCCACTGAGGCAAGTGGCTGCACCAAGAGTGATCTGGGTGCAGGAAGGGGAGAGTACAGGAGTTTGGACCTGGCCCTGTTACGGTGAAGAAGTAAGAAATATAGAAAGAAGGTCTAGAAGCTTAGAGGAGCAGTCCACACGGGATATACAGATTCATGTGTGCAGATGGTATTAAAAGCCATGAACTTGAATGAGATCACCCAGAGTGAACACAAATAGAGAACAAGTCTGCGGCCTAAGACTGGGGTCACGTACACCCCACCAACCCCCGCCCTGCTGTGGAAAGTTCAGGGAATCTGGAGGAACAAGTAAGGAAAGAGTGGCCAGCAACATCTCCAGCCACAGCTTGAACAACCACCCAAGCTCATGCCTCTGTTCCACAGCATGACCTCATGGTTCCTTTAAATGATGAATAAATGGAAAGGCAGACATCCAGGTAACAGACAGGTCTTCAAAGGAAAAGAACAGAAAGGATTGTAAACAGTTATGTAAATTTGACGGTTGCTTCTACATGTGATTTCAAGGATACCGTTAAGAAAAATGCTATGCCTACAGTGGAAATAAAAATAGAAAAAGAAATGAGAGGTGTTATAGTACTAATAAAATAGTCCTATACGCAATTGTCTGAAAATGTCAAGATCCGAGTGCTCTGCTAGAACAAACTGGAACTTACTAAAACACCTTCCACTTGAGCCAAGACTTTGCTATAAAATGAATGGAGTAAGAAGTGTTCAGCTCACCATCCAAGGGTTCCCATTCAATGGTCCTGCTGCTGCCCCCACCCCTCTGCTCAGCCCTTAAACAGGTGCTTCCCAGGCTTCTGGCCTTCATCCAGGTCTCACCTCTAGAACACTGACACTCCTCCCAGGAGAGCTCAAAGGCGGCTGAGTCCTCCCCTCCCACCTTCAGATTAAGAATGCCAGTCACATCCTCATTTTGGCCGGACTGCTGCGGCCTCCAAGTTCCCTCCCCAGTGTCTAATGAACCTTTACTTCATTATCAACAAGTCTCCTGAACTCAGCATGTCCCCCATGGAATGCACCGGCACCCGAAGCCCACATGGGTACTCCTAAGCCCACAGCCTGCAGGCCACCCTAGAGGCCCGGGCTTTCCCTCTTCCTACCATCCTCTACTTTTAGAATCACCACACTAGCCTGGGCTTCCTCTGCTCAAACGCAGACCACACAATCGCACTCAGCCTCACCACTCTCTCCAGCTCCTCCTCCACAGTCAGATTTTTCATTAGTTCAGTTCAGTTCAGTCACTCAGTCGTGTCCGACTCTGCAACCCCATGGACCGCAGCACGTTAGGCCTCCCTGTCCATCACAAACTCCCGGAGCCTAGCCAAACTCACGTCCATTGAGTTGGTGATGCCATTCAACCATCTGATCCTCTGTTGTCCCCTCCTCCTCCTGCCCTCAATCTTTCAAATGAGTCAGCTCTTTGCATCAGGTGGCCAAAGTATTGGAGTTTCAGCTTCAACATCAGTCCTTCCAATGAACACCCAGGACTGATCTCCTTTAGGATGGACTGGTTGGATCTCCTTGCAGTCCAAGGGACTCTCAAGACTCTTCGCCAACACCACAGTTCAAAAAACAGCAATTCTTTGGTGCTCAGCTTTCTTTATAGTCCAACTCTCACATCCATACATGACTACTGGAAAAACCATAGCCTTGACTAGACGGACCTTTGTTGGCGAAGTAATGTCTCGGCTTTATAATATGCTGTCTAGGTTGGTCATGACTTTCCTTCCAAGGAGTAAGCGTCTTTTAATTTCATGGCTACAATCACCATCTGCAGTGATTTTGGAGCCCCTAAAATAAAGGCACCCACTGTTTCCCCATCTATATGCCATCTTAGTTAGCGGTATCCTTTTTAGGCCAGATTTTAGAATTTATCTTGTGGCTCAGGTAGTACAGAATCCACCTGCAATGCAGGAGGCCTGGGTTCGATCCTTGGGTTGGGAAGATCCCCTGGAGAAGGAAAAGGCTACCCACTCCCGTATTCTGGCCTGGAGAATTCCACAGACTATAGGATCTACGGGGTTGCAAAGAGTCAGACATGACTGAGCGACTTTCACTTAGAATTTTAGATTACTGGTGCGTTGCATTTTCTCACTACCCAGCACATACAAAACCTATTGGACTGGTCAGGAGTTACAAAGCAAAATAACAAGTTGGTATCATCAGAGGTCAACATCTCAGTCTTGCTCAAAATGTTAACAGCTACCATTTATTGAGCACAGACTGTATGCCAGGTGCTTTTCATAGTACAAGCTTTTCAAATATCTCACAAATAGATAATTAACTTCCATCTTCCAAGAAGGACAGGGTAAATAGCTGAGCTGGCATTTGAACCCAGGTCTCTGCAACTCAGGTTCCAGTGTTTTCTCTGATACACAACAGCAACCACCAGTCCCCTGCTGAGCTCACCCGCATGTCCACCCCTTCCACCAGCCACACAAGAGCACCCATCAAAACACCAAACGCCAAACTGATATTCAGCACACTATTCCTTGTACAGCAAACCCGGAGAGAGTCAGATTGAGAACTCAGTCAAATAAAACCTGCTCATGTGTTTCAGCAGGAAGGAAGCTTAACCAAAACAATCCTTTTTTCATGTGCTTCATCTCATGTCAAAGATTCAAAGTAAGATTCCATGACATAACCCTCCACATTTTACCCGTCGAGAAATGACCTGCTGACCTAGGCAGCAGAATACTGTGCCATCATCCAGACAACTTCAGCAGAACTGGCTGTGAAACATTTTTGCAAAATCAGGGATTTTGTTAATACGACATAATCATGACTTCAATTCACTTATCTGTGCAGTTTGACAAAGCAGACCATCCCCTGAAGAGTATTTTCTGCTTTAGGTGCCAACACAGGAGAATGAGTTATGGTAATCCTGGCGGACAAAATCAGTGCTTTCAGTTCATATGGTTTCCATTTCCATCAGCTACGCTCTGAAGCAAACAGAGGGAGGCTCTACAGTAGCATCTGAAAAACCAAAGCTTCCGTACTTACCACATTAAAGTTGATATGAGAAGACCGACACCTACACAGTCTATGAATACCACCCAAAGGAGCAGCTTGATCGTCTCAAAAAACCCCATGTCCAGCACAAAGCCAAATCCTATCGTGGACACTGCAAGAGAGAGTTACAAGATGCATTCAGGCACTTTGCTAGATTCTAAGCACACAGGTCAGGTTCTGCCTTTCAGATGCCCATTCCAGAATGGGATGCAGGTATGTAAACAAAACCCCTAAGCCATCTTATTAATAGATGTAACCGATTAAGAAATGCAGATCACCCTGGAAAACACAACTCCCACTGAGACACTTGATGTTTACTGAGGAGGCCCCTGTGTATCNGTTCTGCCTTTCAGATGCCCATTCCAGAATGGGATGCAGGTATGTAAACAAAACCCCTAAGCCATCTTATTAATAGATGTAACCGATTAAGAAATGCAGATCACCCTGGAAAACACAACTCCCACTGAGACACTTGATGTTTACTGAGGAGGCCCCTGTGTATCTGTGATTCACCAGGGCAGCCCCAGCATTCGGAATACGACCACTACCGAGAAGGCACTCACGTTTAAACCCAGTTAAAGGTGGGCTTCCCTGGTGGCTTAGATGGTAAAGAATCTGCCTGCAATGCAGGAGACCAGGTTTGACTCCTGGCTCAGGAAGATCCTCTGGAGAAGCAAATGGCTACCCACTCCCGTATTCTTGCCTGGCGAATTTCACGGACAGAGGAGACTGGAAGGCTACAGTCCAAGGGGTCACAAAAAGTCAGACATGATTGAGACACTAAAAGTGGTTCAGACTCTTTCACTGCACTATTGGAGAACTTAAAGCAGTTTCTCAAGATCACATTAGTACTTTCAGAACCCTCACTCTGGATCGGCCTGATGAAAGTGAGAAGTGAAAGTATTAGTCCCTCAGTCATGTCTGACTCCTTGTGACCTCATGGACGGTAGCCCACCAGGTTCCTCTGTCCATGGGATTCTCCAAGCAAGAGTACTGGCGTGGGTTGCCATTCCCTTCTCCAGGGGATCTTCCTGACCCAGGGATCGAACATGGGTCTCCTGCACTGCAGGCAGGTTATTTACCAACTGAGTCACCAGGAAAGCCCTGGATCAGCCTGAGGGTGAAATGTAATTTCTAATCTCAGTAGTCCTTTTTCACATTAAGTTTGCATTTGGGTATCAATGAATTTATGAAAAATGTGAAAGTGTTAATCACTTGGTTGTATCTGATTCTTTTGCGACCCACGGACTGTAGCCCACCAGGCTCCTCTAGAGGTCCATGGAATTCTCCAAGCAAGAATACTGGAGTGGGTAGCCATTTCCTTCTGCAGGGGATCTTCCTGACCCAGGGATCAAACTCAGGTCTCCAGCACTGCAGGCAGATTCTTCACCGTCTAAAGCACCAGGGAAGCCCTACCTATTTATGACGGTAGTTGAAAGACATGGAGTGACTCTGTCCTGTGCTTTTTAAAGTTCCGAAGAACCAGTTTCCTCTGGCATCTGCTTGGGACCTTTAAAGTCAGGAAGAATACCACTCTCTTTCCTGTGAGGAGATTTTGGAGACTTCAGAAAGGAAGACAACGGCTTCAGAGAACCCCAAATTATGACCCATAACACGCTGACAACAGGATTCTCCAAATGACAAGTCCAACCTGAAACACTCAACTGATTTCTCAACTCTCCTGCAGATAAACACTTACCACAGAGCCAGATACTTAACAGGACCAAGAAAGCCGGGTCATCCCTGGCCCACTGATCTTTCGTCTGCTTCCTATAGTGAAAGTTTCTATAAACTCTCTGTGGGGAAGTGAACAGGTAGAGCATCTGCCAGGCAGCAAACTCAAAGTCCATCTGCCGGAAACGGAAAAGCCTCCTCAGGTATTTGTAGCGTTTTGCTCCCGCTGTGTGTCTGGCTGCATCCCTGGAACTCAACACTCCGTTCCCCTGCACTGGGGAAGTCACCGAAGTACTTGGTAACATCTTCCTAGATAGAAGGGAGGAAAAATTACATTAGTAAAACAAAGTATCAGAAGAAACTGCCAGCTTCTAGCACCCCTCTTGTGAGTTATTTAGGAGAGAAGTCACCTTACATTTTGGCCCCAATCCCTGAGAAGAGGCAGGACTCAAAAGAGAATAAATTTGGTTTTGAGGCTGATTTGGGAGCTGGAGAACTGCCCATTGCACTTCAGGAAAGGGCTGCCCCGTGGCCTTCTGAACCTTCATAATAACGCTTTTACAAGGTCCACCCATTCTCTGTACTTCATTTCTGTCAATCCTCAGATCTGCTCCACCTCTCCCCACCTCCTCCCACCCCTTCTCCAGAAGCAGAGATAGTGATGGAGCCAAAATCTGAACTCAGGCAGTCTGAATCAAAAGTCCACCTGTCATCTGTGCTAACAATCAAGACTTTAAGGAAAAGCCTTTGCTGAAGCCAAACAGAAACGATGTTCCCGACGACGTAAAGTAAATGGCTTATCACACAAGTCAATCAGCGCCTCACCAACAAGCAACTCGTTCACTAGCATGGGATGTAAAAACAAGGCAAAACTCAAACGCGTAGTGTTTTACTTCCTGAATAGTTCATCAGGGGAACGACAGCGTGGGGGTCGAGTCCAACCAGTTTGAAGCCAGGGAGGCGCTGGNGCTTGAAGGGCCAGTGTCTGTGGTTCAGCTACTGGTGTTGGCATGTAGTGAGAGATGCTACGGTGATGGCTCCATCCCCTACACATGGCAGAGCTTATCACATTCCCTCAGTGGCTGGTTTTCCTCCACAGGCTTTTCCCACCACAATCTCCTCACCTCCCCACGGGCTGTCTCCCACAGTCAACAGAAATCCTCGCCCTGGGATTGCTCTACAATCCCTGTGCTCCAGCTCCCAGCCACTGTGCCATCTAGGGGACCTGTCTGGGGTGTGTATGGCTGCAGCAAGGACTGTTTGTGCGATTCTCATTCTATTTAGACTGTTAACAGATCAACTGCTTCACTCTCAGCATCAAATGTTTCTCCTCTGACACAAAGAGTTGCCCCGGTGTGGGGATCAGACCCTTGCTTCAGTTCCCTCACCCACTGAGGGCAGGCCCAGTCCTGCTTACTCTGTTTCCCCCTCCTTCCTTTGTCCTGCCGAGTTTTGTGTGGTTCTGTGTATTCTTTCCCAGTGGCAGGCACTCCAGCCTGCTCTCAGCTGGTGTTCTGCACGCACTGCTGTCTCTGAAGGTGTGTTCCTGTGTGTCCGTGAAGAGAGATGGACTCCACATCCACCTACGCCTCCACCATCTTTTTCTCCCCTTGGCTGGTTCTAACTGTTGCTTCCTGACCTGCATACAGGTTTCTTAGGAGACAGCAGAAGACAGGGGGATTTGGTATTCCCATCTCTTTAATAATTTTCCAGTTTGTTGTGATCCACACAGTCAATGGTTTATCATAGTCAATGAAGCAGAAGTAGATGTTCTGGAATCCCCTTGCTTTATGAGCCAATGAATATTGGCAATTTGACCTCTGGTTCCTTTTCTAAACCCAGCTTGTACATCTTGAAGTTTTCGGTTCATGTAGTGCTGAAGCCTAGCTTGAAGGATTTTGAGCATAACCTTACTAGCTAGTGAATTGAGTGCAACTGTTTGGTAATTTGAACATTTTTTGTCATTGCCTTTCTTTGGGATTGGAATGAAAACTGAACTTTCCTGGTCCTTTGCCCAGTGCTGAGTTTTCCAAGTTTGCTGACATACTGAGTGCGGCACTTTAATAGCATCATCTTTTAAGATTTTAAATAGCTCAGCTGGAATTCCATCACCTCCTCTAGCTTTTGTTTGTTTGTTCTTTGCTTCTTATGTTTTTATTTTTAAAGAATTGTTTTAATTGGAGGATAATTACAGTATTGTGATGGTTTTTGCCATACATCAACATGAACTGGCCACAGACATACATGTGTCCGCCCCATCCTGAATCCCCTTCCCACTTCCCTCCCACGCTGTCCCTCTAGGTTGTCCCAGAGCACTAGCTCTGGGTGCTCTGCTTCATGCATCAAACTTGCACTAGTCATCTGTTTTACATATAGTAATATATATGTTTCAATGCTATTCTCTCAAGTCATCCCATCCTCGCCTTCTCCCACTGAGTCCAAAAATTTGTTCTTTACATCTCTCTCCTTTGTGCCCTGCAGGTAGGATTGTTGGTACCATCTTTCTAAATTCCATATATATGTGTTAATACACAGTATTTGTCTTTCTCTTTCTGATATACTTCACTCTGTATAATTGACTCCAGCTTCATCCACCTCATTAGAACTGACTCAAATGTATTAGTTTTTATAACTGAGTAATACTCCATTGTGTATATGTACTACAACTTCCTTATCCATTCATCTGCCAGTGGACATCTAGGTTGCTTCCATGTCTTAGCTGTTGTAAATAGTGCTGCAGTGAACACTGGGGTACTTTCAGTTCTGGTTTCCTTGGGGTTTATGCCCAGCAGTGAGATTGCTGGGTTGCATGGCAATTCTATTCCTGGTTTTTGAGGAATCTCCACACTGTTCTCCACCAACAGTGTAAGAGGGTTCCCTTTTCTCCATATCCTCTACAGCATTTATTGTTTGTAGACTTTTTGATGATGGCTATTCCAACCCGTGTGAGATAATACCTCATTGTGTTTTTGATTTGCAGTTCTCTAATAATGAGAAATGTCAAGCATCTTTTCATGTGTTTACTAGCCATCTGTATGTCTTCTTGGAGAAACATCTGTTTAGGTCTTTTGCCCACTTTTTGATTGGGTTGTTCATTTTTCTTGTGTTGAGCTGTTATGTATTTTAGAGATTAGTCCTGTGTCAGTTGTTTCATTTGCTATTGGTTTCTCCCCTTATGAGGGCTGTCTTTTCACCTAGTTTATAGCTTCCTTCATTGTGCAAAAGGTTTTATGTTTAATTAGGTCCCATTTATTTATTTATTAAACACAGAACACTGTTTTCGTTTAAGAGCTTTATAGTTTCTGGTCTTACATTTAGGTCTTTAATCCATTTTGAGTTTATTTTTGTGTGTGGTGTTAGCAACTGTCCTAGTTTCATTCTTCTAAACATAGCTGACCAATTTTCCCAGTTCCACTTGTTGAAGAGACTGTCTTTTCTCCATTGTATATTTTTGCTTCCTTTGTCAAAGATAAGGTGTCCACAGGTGTGGATTTATCTCTGAACTTTCTATTTTGTTCCATTGATCTGTATTTCTGTCTTTGTGCCAGTACTGTCTTGATGACTATAGCTTTGTAGTATAGTCTGAAGTTGGGAAAGTTGATTCCGGTTCCATTCTTNAGTTCCACTTGTTGAAGAGACTGTCTTTTCTCCATTGTATATTTTTGCTTCCTTTGTCAAAGATAAGGTGTCCACAGGTGTGGATTTATCTCTGAACTTTCTATTTTGTTCCATTGATCTGTATTTCTGTCTTTGTGCCAGTACTGTCTTGATGACTATAGCTTTGTAGTATAGTCTGAAGTTGGGAAAGTTGATTCTGGTTCCATTCTTCTTTCTCAAGATTGCTTTGGCTATTTTGGATCTTTTGTAGCTCATACAAATTGTGAAATTATTGGTTTTAATTCTGTGAAAAATACCATTGGTAGTTTGATAGGATTGCCTTGAATCTATAGATTGCTTTGGGTAGTATATTCATTTTCACTATATTGATTCTTCCAATCCAAGAACATGGTATTTCTCCATCTATTTGTGTTATTTTTTATTTTTTTCATCAGTGTTCTACAGTGTCTGTATATCTAAATATTTTATTCTTTTCATTGCAGTGGTGAATGGGATTGTTTCCTTAATTTTTCTTTCTGTTTTCATTGTTGGTATATAGGAATGCAAGGGATTTCTGTATTCATTTTATATCTTTTGGATTTACTACATTCATTGATTAGCTCTAGTTATTTTCTGCTGGCATCTGTGGGGTTTTCTTTGTAGAGAATCACATCATCTGCACACTGTGAGAGATTTACTTATACTTTTCCATCCTGGATTCCTTTTACTTCTTTTTCTTCTCTGATTGCTGTGGCTAGGATTTCCAAAGCTATGTTGAGTAGCAGTAGTGAGAGTGGGCACCCTTGTCTTGTCTCTGATTTTCAAGGAAATACTTTCAAGTTTTAGCCATTGAAGATAATGTTTGCTGTGGGTTTGTCATATACAGCTTTTATTATCTTGAGGTATGTCCCTTCTCTGCCTACTTTCTGGAGAATTTTTATCATAAATGAGTTTTGAATTTTGTAAAAGGCTTTCTCTGCATCTATGGAAATAATCATATGGTTTTTATCTTTCAATTTGTTGATATGATATATCACATTGATTGATTTGTGAACATTAAAGAGTTCTTAGATCCTTGGACCAAAGCCCACTTGATCATGATGTATGACCTTTTTAATATGTCATTGGATTCTGTTTGCCAGAATTTATTGAGTATTTTTGCATCTATGTTCATCAGTGATCTTGGCCTGTAGTTTTCATTTTTTACGTGTGGCATCTTCATCTGGTTTTGCTATCAGAGTGATTCATGTGGCCTTGTAGGATGAGTTTGGAAGTTTTCCTTCCTCCTCGATTTTCTGGAAGAGTTTGAGTAGGATAGGTATTAGCTCTTCTTGAAACTTTTGGTAGAATTCACCTGTGAAGCCATCTGGTCCTGGACTTTCGTTTGTTGGAAGATTTTTGATTATAGTTCTCTTTTCCATGCTTGTGAATTTCTATTTCTTCGTGTTTGAGTTTTGGAAGGTTATACTTTTCTAAGAATTTGTCCATTTCTTCCAAGTTGTCCATTTTATTGGCATATAGTTGCTCATAGTAGTTTGTGTTTGTTTGTATTTTTGCGTTGTCTGTTGTAATTGATTTCTCCATTTTCATTTCTAATTTTATTGGTTTGAGTCATCTCCCTCTTTTGTATCTTGATGAGTTTGGCTAATTGTTTGTCTGTTTGGTTTATCTTCTCGATATCTTTTTCATTTATTTCTGCTGATTTTTATGATTTCTTTCCTTCTACTGACTTTGGGTTTTTATTGTTCTTTTTTAGTTTCTTTAGGTATAAGGTTAGGTGGTTTGTTTGATTTTTCTCTTGTTTCTTCTGGCAGGCTTGTATTGCTGTGAACCTCCCTCTTAGCACTGCTTTCCTGAGTCCATAGGCTTTGGGTTGTTGTGTTTTCATTGTCATTTGTTCCTATGCATATTGTGACTTCCTTTTTCATTTCTTCAGTGATCTGTTGATTATTCAGAAGTGTGTTGTTTAGCCTCCATATGTTTGTGTTTTCTTATAGTTTTCTTTTCCTGTAGTTGATGTCTAATCTTACAGTACTGTGATCAGAAAAAGTTCTTGAAATTATTTCAGTTTTTTTTAAACTCACCAAGGCTTGATTTGTGGCCCAAGATGTGATCTATCCTGGAGAATGTTCCATGCACATTTGAGAAAAAAGTGAAATCCATTGTTTTGGGGTGAAATGCTCTGCAGATATCGATTAGGTCTGTGTGGTCCAATGTATCATTTAAAGCTTGATAATTTTCTGTCTGGATGATCTGTCTGATGGTGTGAGTGGGATATTAAAGTCCCCCAATATTTTTGTGTTACTGTCAGTTTCCCCTTTAATAGTTGTTAGAATTTGCCTTATGTATTGAGATATTCCTGTGTTGGGTGCATATATATTTATAATTGTTACATCTTTTTTCTTGGACTAACCCCTTATGTAGTATCCTTTTTTATCTCTTAAAACAGTTTTTATTTTGAAGTATTTTATCTGATATGAGTACTGCTACTCCAGATTTTTTTTGGTCTCTATTTGCATGAGATACCTTTTCCATCCCCTCACTTTCAGTTTGTATGTGTCCCTTGGTTTGAGGTGGGTCTTTTGTAGGCAGCATTATATAGGGATCTTGTTTTTGTATCCATTTGGCCAGTCTTTGTCTTTGGTTGGAGCATTTAAGCTACTTATGTTTAAGATAATTATTGATAAGCATGATCCCATTACCATTTACTTTATTGTTTTATAAACCTTTTCCATGTTTCCTGTCAAGAGAAAATCTTTTAGCATTTGTTGAAATGCTGATTTGGTGGTGCTGAATTCTGTTAGCTTTTGCTTGTCTGCAAAGCTTTTTATTTCTTCTTTAAATCTGACTGAGATCTTTGTTGGGTCAAGTAATCTTGGTTGCTTTTCCTTTTCATCACTTAAATACATCCTGCCATTTGCTTCTGGCCTGCAGAGTTCCTGTTGAAAGATCAATTGCTCTCCTTATGAGGATCCCCTTGTGTGTTATTTGTTGCTTTTCCCTTGCTGCTTTTAACATTTATTCTTTGTGTTTAATTTTTGTTAGTTTGATTAATATGTGTCTTGGTGTGTTTCTCCTTGAGTTGATCCTGTATGAGACTATGTTCTTGGAGTTGGGTGGCTATTTCCTTCCCCATTTTAGGTGTTTTCGACTGTTATCTCCAGTACTTTATCATGTCCTTTCCTTTTATTGTCTTCTGGAATGCCTATGATTCGAATGTTGGGGCACTTAACATTGTCCCAGAGGTCTCTGAGGCTGTCCTCATTTCTTTCTAGTCTTTGCTCTTTTTTTGCGCTGTTTCATTTATTTATACCATTCTGTCCGCCAGCTCACTTATCCTTTCTTCTGCCTCAGTTACTTTACTGTTGGTTCCTTCCAGAGTATTTCTCATCTCAGTTATTACATTGTTCATTCCTGATTGGCTGTTCTTTATTCCTACTAGGTCTTTGTTAAACATTTCTTATGTCTTCTCAATCTGTGTCTCTAGTCTGTTTACCTGTATCTCCATTTTTTTTTCAAGATTTTGTATCATCTTTACTATCATCATTCTGAATTCTTTTGCAGGTAGACTCCCTGTTTCTTCATCTTTGGTTTGGTTTGGTGGTTTTCTTCATATTCTTTCACCTGCTGAGTATCCTCTTTGCCTTTTCATTTTATTTAGTGTGCTGTGTTTACTGTCTGCTTTCTGCAGGCCAGAGGGTCATCATTCCTCTTAATTGTGGAGTCTGCTGCCTGTGGGTTGGATTGGCCCAGTGGCTTGAGAAGGTCTCCTGGTTGGGGAACTTGTGTCTGTTTCCTGGTGAATGGAGCTGGATGTTGTCTCTCTGGAGGGCAGTGCAGTGTCCAGTAGTGAGTTTATGGGTTTGGTATACCTTTGGGCAGCCTTTTTTTTTTTTTNAGGGTCATCATTCCTCTTAATTGTGGAGTCTGCTGCCTGTGGGTTGGATTGGCCCAGTGGCTTGAGAAGGTCTCCTGGTTGGGGAACTTGTGTCTGTTTCCTGGTGAATGGAGCTGGATGTTGTCTCTCTGGAGGGCAGTGCAGTGTCCAGTAGTGAGTTTTTGGGTTTGGTATAACTTTGGGCAGCCTTTTTTTTTTTTTTTAATGTTCAGTGTTGTGTTTCTGCTTTGTTGGAGGATTAGTGTGGGGTGTCTTGCACTGGAGGTTGCTGGCTCTTGGGTGGAGCTTGATCTCAGTGTAGTATGGAGGTTTGCGGATAGGCCCTTATCTATTAATGTTCCCTGGGGTCAGGAGTTTTGTTATGGTCCAGAGTTCTGGAGTTGAGCCTCCTGCCTCTGGGTTTTGGTCCCCACCTTTTACAGTAGCACCAAGACTTCAACAATACAGCACAGATGATAAAACCACTAGGTTAATGGTGAAACAACCCTCCACAGCCAGAAACAAAGAGATTCACAGCGTTATACAGAAAAGAGGGAGAAAGCAGATAGAGGTGATCAGTAGGAGAAAAGGGAGAGTCAAAAGGGAAGGGACCAGTCAAGCTGGTAATGAAATCCCTAAGTGAAAATAGATACTGAAAATTAGACTCTTAAAGATACAAAATTAATAAAAGCTCAAAAAGCAAAAATTTAAAAACTAAAGTAAAAATTAGACTCTCAAAAGTACAATATACAAAAAGCCAGAGTCAAACATAAGAATAAAGAATGTGGAATTTATTTTAAAAGTAAGTTTTTTTAAGAAAAGATATAAGTAGGCTATTAAAAAAAAAGTTAAAGGACTACTAAAGAAGCATATTAGGACAATATGAGGGAAAAAAGAGCAAAGGAAGGGGAAAAAAGAGGGAAAAAGGATAAAATAAGAAATTAAAAGAAATTTAAAAACTAATAAAAACTTTGAAAATAATAACAAGAAAAACATATCTAGAAATGTCTCTGGAGCTGTTATGGGTAGTGTGGGGTCAGTTCAGTGTCAGATATTCCCATGTTCCAGCTAGTACTTGTTCTCAGGTCTGCGGTTGCCCCTCAAATGTACCATCACAGCTTAACTGCAGGATTTTAATCTGTTGCACCTGCCAGTTCTGGAGTGGTTCCCCCTTCTTTTCATTGCTTAGGTTGGCTGCCTCTGTTTGTAGGTCTCTCGTCAGTGTCTGGTTTCCGCCCTGACATGAGAGGGTGAAAATGCCCACTAATTTGGGCTCACTTGCTCAGCTGTGCTTTGGAGGGGGAGGGGTACTACAAACAAAACACCACTTCATGTGTGGGGAGCACTTGCAGCGGATGGACCACATGGGGGTTGCCACAGCCCAAGGCAACGTGTACCTCCCAAGTCCAAGCTGTTCCCGGGTGCACTGCGAGGGCACAGTCCAGGTGGGCTGTGCATTTCCTCAGGGCAGCTGGTCTCAGGCTATGACACTACCGGCAGATATGAACCATCCAGGATCCCAGGAAGACGTGGTTAGCGGATGGCAGCCTGCTCAGTGCTTGGTAAGACTGCAGTGGTCCTTTGCCTTTCACCTCTGGCTGTCCCACACCTGTCCCTGCCTCCAGGACAGCAGCTCCCCTTTGATATTTGCGAGGGTGCGACCCTTTGTTCTGTGAGTGCTCCAGGGGTCACAGTGTGGCCTTAGAGCCTTCCCGAGGGAAAGGTCCTTTGTTTTTCTTTGTTTCGCTGGCCTTCCCATGGTTTGGGTTTTCGCCATTCCATCTGTGCTGCGTCACACTGGTGCCCTCATTGAGTCCTCATGGCGTTCAACCCTGGTCTTTTCCTTAAGGACCGACTGCAGCACGCACCTCTGCACCCAGCCCCACTCACTGTGGGCGGTTGCAAGCGTGGGAGCTGCTTCTTGGCTGGTAATTGCCTTTCGGCAGGATTTCTATGGTGATTTTTTTATGCTGCCTCTGAGATTCTCACTGAACCCACCTATGAGAGGGTTTCCTGTCATGTGGAAACTTCTCAACTCCCTCCCCAGGATGAGTCTCCGTCCGAAAATCCCTGGCCTCCCTTTTCATCGTTACCCTTTGTGCTACGTAATTTCAGAGAAATTGGTATCTGGGGTCCTCTGCCAGTGTTCAGAAGGTGTTTAGTAGAAGTTGCTCCACGTGCAGATGATATTTGAGGTACTTGTAGGGGAGAAAGTGGTCTCCCCCTCCTATTCCTCTGCCATCTTGGAACTGCTCCCCTCTAGCTTTGTTTGTAGTGATGCTTCCTAAGGCCCACTTGACTTCACATTCCAGGATATCTGGCTCTGAGTGAGTGACTACACCATCATGGTTTTCTGGGTCATTAACACCTTGTTGGTACAGTTCTGCTGTGTATTCTTGCTACCTCCTCTTAATCTCTTCTGCTTCTGTTAGGTCTTTAGCATTTCTGTCCTGTATTGTGCCCATCCTTGCAAAAAATGTGTTCTTGATATCCGATATTATGAGATCCCTAGTCTTTCCCATTCTGTTATTTTCCTCTCTTTGTTTGCATTGTTCATCTAAGAGTCTAGTATAGTAGGCAGATCTAATCCCCTGAATCTGTCACCTCCACTGTATAATCATAAGGGATTTAGGTAATACCTGAATGGTCTAGTGTTTTTCCCTACTTTCTTCAGAATTTTCCAGTAAGGAGCTTATGATGTGAGCTAGGTAAGAGCTAAAATTTAGTACTATTTCAGTAGGTAAACATTCTGTTACCTCCACTAACTTTGTTCATAGTAATGCTTCTTAAGACCTACTTGACTTCACACTCCAAGATGTCTGGCTCTGAGTGACCACACCACTGTGGTTACCTGGGTCATAAAGACTTTTTCTCTATAGTTCTTCCACATGTTCTTTCCACCCTTTCTTAATCTCTTTTGTTTCTGTTAAGTTGTTACTATAACATTTTATAAGAGGCAGTGACCAAAACCATCCAAAAGAAAAAATAATGCCAAAAAGGAAAAGTTCAGTTCAGTCGCTCAGTCGTGTCTGACTCTTTGTAACCCCATGGACCGCAGCATGCCAGGCCTCCCTGTCCATCACCAACTCCCAGAATTTACCCAAACTCATTGAGTCGGTGATGCCATCCAACCATCTCATCTTCTGTCGTCCCCTTCTTCCACTGCCTTCAGTCTTTCCCAGCATCAGGGTCTTTTCAAATGCGTCAGCTCTTTGCATCAGGTGGCCAAAGTATTGGAGTTTCAGCTTCAACATCAGTCCTTCCAATGAACACCTAGGACTGATCTCCTTTAGGATGGACTGGTTGGATCTCCTTGCAGTCCAAGGGACTCTCAAGACTCTTCTCCAACACCACAGTTCAAAAGCATCAATTCTTCAGTGCTCAGCTTTCTTTATAGTCCAACTCTCACATCCATACATAACTACTGGAAAAACCATAGCCTTGACTAGTTGAACGTTTGTTGGCAAAGTAATGTCTCTGCCTTTTAATATGTTGTCTGCTGCTGCTAAGTCACTTCAATCGTGTCCGACTCTGTGGGACCCCATAGACGGCAGCCCACCAGGCTCCCCCATCCCTGGGATTCTCTAAGCAAGAACACTGGAATGGGTTGCCATTTCCTTTTCCAATGCATGAAAGTAAAAAGTGAAAATAAAGTCGCTCAGTCCTGTCCAACTCTTAGCGACCCCATGGACTGCAGCCTATTAGGCTCCTTTGTCCATGGGATTTTCCAGGCAAGAGTACTGGAGTGGGGTGCCATTGCCTTCTCCCAATATGCTGTCTAGGTTGGTCATAACTTTTCTTCCAAAGAGTAACTGTCTTTTAATTTCATGGCTGAAGTCACCATCTGCAGTGATTTTGGAGCCCAGAAAAATAAAGTCAGCCACTGTTTCCCAATCTGTTTGCCATAAAGTGATGGGACCAGGTGCCATGATCTTAGTTTTCTTAATGTTGAGTTTTAAGCCAACTTTTTCACTCTCCTCTCACTTTCATCAAAAGGCTCTTTAGTTCTTCACTTTCTGCCATAAGAGTGGTATCATCTGCATATCTGAGGTGATTGATATTTTTCCTGGCAGTCTTGATTCCAGCTTGTGCTTCTTGCAGCCCAACGTTTCTCATGATATACTCTGCATATAAGTTAAGTAAACAGTGTGACAATATACAGCCTTGACGTACACCTTTCTCGATTTGGAACCAGTCTGTTGTTCCATGTCCAGTTCTAACTGTTGCTTCCTGACCTGCATATAGGTTTCTCAAGAGGCAGGTCAGGTGGTCTGGTATTCCCATCTCTTTGAGAATTTTCCAGAGTTTATTGTGATCCACACAGTCAAAGACTTTGGCATAGTCAATAAAGCAGAAATAGGTGTCTTTCTGGAACACTCTTGCTTTTTTGATGATCCAGCAGATATTGGCAATTTGATCTCTGGTTCCTCTGCCTTTTCTAAAACCAGCTGGAACATCTGGAAGTTCACGGTTCACATATTGCTGAAACCTGGCTTGGAGAATTTTGAGCATTACTTTACTAGCGTGTGAGGATGAGTGCAGTTGTGTGGTAGTTAGCGTTCTTTGGCATTGCCTTTCTTCAGTTTAAGTCTGAATTTGGCAATAAGGAGTTCATGATTTGAGCCACAGTTAGTTCTGTCTTGGGTGGCCCTACATGGCATGGCTTAGTTCCTTTGAGTTAGACAAGACTGTGGTCTATGTGATCAGTGGCTAGTTGTCTGTGATTGTGGTTTCAATCTGTCTGCCCTCTGATGCCCTCTCTCAGCGTCTGCCGTCTTACTGGGATTTCTCTTACCTTGGATGTGGGGTAGCTCGTCTCGGCCACTCCAGTGCCGCGCAGCCACCGCTTGCTGCAAGTAGTTGTCTGAAAAACCAGTGGTTGTCTGGGATTTACCTACTAAAATACTACTAAATTTTAGCTCTTATCTACTTTCACAGTTACTTTATCAAGCGTGATTTTTAAAGTCTTATTATTTTGATAAGATCAGAAATAGCACTAATCTTATAGTAGTACCGGCTACTGAACTTCAACAATATCCTGTCTTGTTGGCAGAAAGGGAATGGTTCAATCCAATTTTCTTAAGCTCTTATGAGTTTTCACTGCTTAAAGACAAATTAATTACACATTGAGCCCAGGAAGATCTTCCCTTACCAGCATATATAAATTCTGTAAAAAATTTCACTTTCCTTTTCCAATTCTTACTCAGTGAGCTTCTCAGAATAGAGAACTTGACTGTGAAGGTAAGGGGTGGGAAAATGCAAAGATGTGTTCCAGGTAGACTTGCTTGTGTAAGAAGATAGTGTAATTGGAGACTTTGGAGTGACCTGACCCTGGCTGCTAGGACAGACCCCTCCCCTCTGCCCCCACAGTGTTGCTGAGGTCTCACCAGCATGCTCTCTTTCTCCTTCCTCTGCTGCTGGGTCATACACACCCTCCTCCCTGTCTTCAGGGCTCCCTGAGTGTCTAAGTTTGGAAAACACTGAAGAAACCCCATTACTACTTTCACCTCCACTCTCTTCTTTTCTTACACATAAGGAACTAGAGATGTCAGTTTCTAGATTTTTATATAAACATTTTAAAGAAAAGTGCCTCATGGAAACCAGTGTTTTCAGGAATTCAAGGGTATCCTTAAAGTGCTCCCAAATTATTTTACACATTTCTTATGTTATCCTTTTCTCCTTAGGTACCAACAGTTAAAATGATTTATGAAATATTTCTTACATAAATTACTGTTTTCTCCTTTTGCTTAGCTTAAATAAAAAAAAAAAAAAAAAAAGACAGTTACTTTGTACTTTGTGAGAGAATTTCCCTTGTATTTATACTATTTTTGTGTCATAGGAAGGAAAATCTCCTCGGCAGTGTCTGAAGGAAGGAAACTGCAAAGCTTTGAAATACTCATTTTTTGAGTGTAAAAGATCAATGGTAAGTGGCTAAAGATTTTTAAAAGCTTATGCTCAAAATTAGCTCTGTAGAGTTAAATATGTGAGTGACTTAGTAATTATAAATAGGTTGCAGTGATGTCACTTGGAAAAAAAAGATGTAGTTTTTCTCACCCAGTGAATTAATGTGAGGTTCATGGAAACCCACAGCTGATGGTTCTATTATGCTGACCACAGTAGCTGAACTTCATGAATTTCTAAAAAAGAGTTAAGACCGTGGTCTTAGCAAGTATAAATGGAAAAGAGTTGATGTTGGTCACTGTATTTGGGTCATTTGGCGATTGCACAGCCATAATGTGGGGTCTAAAGGGTGTGCACTGTGCCTTACATGTTGATGGGATTGGAAAGAATGTTGTCATCTGTGTCTGAATCTGTAGTGATGAACTGTGGAGAGACAGCCTGAAGGACATTACAAATCTCTTGGTTTCTACTCTAATGTTCTTTGATTCAAAGATTCACAAAGGTCTTTGGAATAGAAACTAGGAGCCTTGTGTTTGTGAAAAGAAAATAAGAAATCACAAAAATGAACATCCCTTTAAAAACAGCAGTAACTTTAACTTGAACATGCTCTCGGTTGGTCAGCAGCACTTAAATCCCTTTCCTTTTGTTGGTAGGAGAAGCAGAGCATATAGGATATTATCATCTGGGAGGCCAGAGAAAAACTTTGCTAACTAATCAGATCCAGGGAGGTGTAAAGTGAGATTAAAATTGGCAATGCTTTCTCAAGTGACACAGTTCTTTGCCATATTTTCCTGTCATTTAATGTAGGAAAAGAGGATTTTCTTGCCTTCTCCCACACTGTTTTGTTACCCTTGTAAAATGCAAGCCTTTAGACCTTTCAAAGAATGTTAAATCATGTTTATATAATTGAGAAGTCATAAAGAGCAGTTAGTGTAGGAAGCAGTGAGGTGTCCTTACTAATCACAATGACTGGATTTGTAATAAGCTCCCTGTTAATTCCCATCCTGAAGCTCAGGCTTTGATCCCCAAAGAACATTAAGAAATCAGAACATATAAAACTTTTCCACAGTTTTATCTGCCTTCTGCAGATATTTGTAATAATCTTGAGTAAAAAGTTAACATGCTTCTGACCATTTCTAAATATCAGTATGAGGCAGAACTTCACTCACACTTTGACTCCAGAAAGAGCAGTATTGGGAACGTTATAGCAGATTCAAGAGATCCTTGCAACCTTTCTCTAAGACTAGGACTCACTGTTAGTCCTCCAGTGTGAGGAGCTAACTGTTGCAACTTCAACTGGCCAAAACTTGAAATAAAATGATTTAAATTGTGCTGGTAATTTTGCTTAATATTTCAAACAATGGATATGTAACTCAGAGTGAAGGTAAAATGGTAAGTTTGAATTGGCTGTGCCCTCTTAATAATAGCCTCTCATCCTGATCATGATTCCCCTGTTTGAAGATTACTTGCTTTTTGAAAATGTGGCTCTTAGCTACTATATCTAATGCTCAGATGAAGAAATAGTGGTCTGTCCCACGCCGGCTGTGTTGTCCTCATTAATAGGGTTTAGCTCTAAGCTAATTCATTCCTCTGGGATTTCTGTGGAATGGTACTGACTGTGCAGTTTTGCCTTCTGTACTGACTAGGACCCTCCATCCTGCGGCATCACTTAAGAAGTGGCTGTACTGTGAGGCTTAAGTCAGAGAGTATGCAGTTGACCTATGAATAGTAATTTAAGGATTTGTAATCTCAGAATGGCTCTGTGTTACATATATTTCAAGGCTCTTTTCCCAGTTACTATTTAAAGATTCTGAAAACACTTGAAATTAACCCAAATAAAGCTTAATTAGAAAGTCAGCTTTGTTAGAAGAATAATGTATATTGAATATACTCCAGAAAAAAAGATGAATGTAAGTTGGACTCAAGAAGAAAGTTCTTACTGTGACTGTAAATGGAACTTCTGTTTTTAACGCCTTCTTTTCCTCTTTGTTATTTTTTTTTTCCTCCAAGCTGTGGCAGTTGCCTTTTTGTTTATGCTGGAAGCTGGTTTACTCCTCTCATGTAGTGACACCTGTTACCAAAACTGTGTTTGATTATGGTGTCCAAAATATGATTTACTTGTGTATTTATTTTCAGTTGGATGCCAGATCAAGATTCAGGGGAAGAAAAGGATATTGATACTACTGTGTTGAAACCAAGATGAAAACAACAAAGGACTCTGGTCATTAATCCAGAGAAGCCAAAATAAGAAACATACTGT
Organism: Neotragus moschatus; assembly: GCA_006410615.1. Classification (NCBI taxonomy): domain Eukaryota; kingdom Metazoa; phylum Chordata; class Mammalia; order Artiodactyla; family Bovidae; genus Neotragus; species Neotragus moschatus. The sequence goes on along the minus strand of SJYA01001572.1, from coordinate 291,705 downwards.
TTGTTACATCTGTTCAGGTGGACCAGTTTTTTCCTCCATGAATCAAGAAAATGGATGCGTTCTGGTTTTCAGTAGGTATAAATGATTCTCTTGCTCTAAGTTATTCTTAGAATAAAAATTTAATTGAATAGTTATGAGCTGAGAACATAATAGATATGTTTTAAGAATTTTTCTGAAGCACAGGGAATGGAAAGATTATTAGTTTCTAACTTGACTTCTCTACTAGATGACACAAATTTGTGCATCCTTTGTCAATACTGTGGAGGCCAGGGATGGGACTGTGAAAATCAACATGCAGCCTGATGAGAAAACATCCGTCTGGAAAGTTTAGGCTAAAGCTTTCTTTTTTTCAGATTGTACTATTTAGTTCTAAAATAAATTGTGTTTGACTGCTTGGTGAAGAAATGCTTCCCCTGCACTGATTCATTCAGTAACAACCTCAAAATGTTAATGCCACTCTTTAGGCAAAGCTGGATCCAAATCTGGGACTGTGCTGCCAGGCCTTCTGGCCTCCTCTCCTGAGTGTTTTTCTGTTTCCTGACCTCATTTTCAGGCTGGCCCTCTCTCCATAATGGGGAAGAGGCCAGTGTCCCCCCAGAGCACACATCCTTAAAGTCTGTGATCCCAAAAGAAGAAAGATAACCTCCTTTTCTGGGGTCCACTAATCAGATTCCACAAAAGGACTGTTGTCTTCTCTGGAACAACTGCCCTTGAGTTGGACCAGTCCCTGTGGAAAAAGGGACAGGACCCCATAATCTTGGCCAGGGCTGGGTCTTAGGCACTGTATTTGGTAATTCATGTCAGAATCACTTTGGTTGAGTGGTGGACCTTATCCTAAAAGGAAAGGATTCAGAGCAAACTGAAACAGCAGGTGTTGACTTTAGAAGGCAAGGCTGAAAATTATGAAATACTTGAAAAAGTTTACAATCACAGTGATTTTATTCCAATCACATAATACAGTAGAGCCAGATATGAATCTGAGTTTCCAGTTTTATTTTCAGGATTGAAGAATGATGGAAGAGCCATGCTTCTCCATAGATCTGCAGTTCACTGGAGTTAGAACAATCAAGGCATTCTGTAGCTCTTTGCTTTCTTAAAAGTTCACCTAAAGTGAAAATCCTACGTCAGCACTGGTCCTTCCTTGTTGCAGAACCTCCCGGGGGTCTGTTTTATATATTATTCATTGGGAAAGAGACAAAGATGGATTTTTTTCAATAACTTTTTGTATATATCTGTTTAAGTGCCACAACGTTTATTAAAGGTTAAGTTTGTTAATAAATTCAAATTATGTTTTAGAGCCCTATCTTTTCTTAGCTACAGCTTTTTTGACAGCTTCACTTGGAGAAATTCAAATACCTTAAAATTCACTCTTAAAGATTCAGCTTTTTTTTGTCTTAGTAGTCATAGAGCCATGCAGCCGTTGCCACTGTCCAATTCCAGAGCATTTCCTTGGGTACCCCAGTTCCTAGCAACCACTTACACATTTTCTGTCTATAGATTCACTTATTCTGGGCATTTCATAAACTTAGAATTATGTAACGTGTGACCTTTTGTGACTGGATTCTTTCTTCATGTTTTCAAGGTTCATCTACATGTAGCATCCATCTGTACTTCATTTCTTTTTATTGCTGGACAATATTCCAAAATATAAATATATCACACTTTATTTAACCATTCATCAGTTGATGGATATTTGGATTGTTTGTACTTTGTGGCTATTATGACTAATGATATGAACATTCATGAATGAACTTTACGTGGACATGTTTTATTTCTGTGTCATATGATAACTCCAGCTTTAACTGATGAACTGCCAAACTTTTCTACAGTGGCTATATCATTTTATATACCCACCAGCAATGTATGAGGATTGCAGCTTCTCCATATCCCCAGCAGTTGTTATTTTTCATATTTTTGTTTGTTTTTTATATTATAACTTTTTAAGTCATTTTTATTTTTTGAAAATTTTATTGGAGTATAGTGGTGTTAGTTTCACATGTACAATAAAATGAATCAGTTGTGAGTGTGTGTGTATGTATTTCCCTTTTGTAGGTTTCTTTTTCCATTCATGCCATTACAGAGTATTGAGTTCCCGATGCTGTACAGTAGGTCCTTATTATCTGTTTTATATATAGTAGTGTATGTATGTCCATCCTAATCTCCCAGTTTATTCCCTCCCCCTTTGCTCCCTGGTAACCGTAAATTTGTTTTCTACATCGTTCTTTTTTTAAAGATAAGTTCATTTAAGATTCCACATATAAGTGCTATAGTGTTATTTGTCTGTCTCACTTCATTCAGTATGACAGCTTCTAGGACCATTCACGTGGCTGCCAATGGCCTAATTCTGTTCTTTTTCTTTGGCTAAGGAACATTCTATTGTGTATACGCATCTCATCTTCTTTATCCACTCCTCTGTTGAGGACATTTAGGGTGCTTCCATGTCTTGCCTATTGTGAATAGCATTGCATGTATGTTTTTGAATTATGATTTTCTCCAGATATATGCCCAGGAGTGGGATTGCTAGGTCATATGGCTGCTGGTGGTGTTTTAGTTGCTAAGTCATGTCCAACTCTTGCTTCCTCTCTGTCCATGAGATTCTCCAGGCAAGAAAACTGTAGTGGGTTGCCATTTCCTTCTCCAAGGGTTCTTCCTGACCCAGGAATCGAACCCAGGTCTCCTACATTGCAGGCAGATTCTTTACCAACTGAGCTACGAGGGAAGCCCAGCTAGGTCATATGGTAGCTCTATTTTCAGTTTTTTAAGGAATCTCCATAGTAGCTGTACCAATTTACTTTTCCATCAACAGTGTAGGAGGGGTCCCTTTTCTTCACATCTCCTCCAGCATTTGTTGTTTCTGGATGGCCATTTTAACTGGTATGAGGTGATACATCATTGTAGTTTTGATTTCATTTCTCTAATAGTGATGTGTTGAGCATCTTTTCATATGCTTTTTAGCCATCTGTCTTCTTTAAAGAAATGTTTATTTGGATCTTATGTGCTTTTTTTTTTTTAACTGAGTTGCTTGCTTTTTTGATATTGAGCTGTTTGTACATTTTGGAGATTAATCTCTTGTTGGTTCCTTCATTTGCAAATATTTTCTTCCATTTTGAGGATTATCTTTTCATTTTGTTTATGGTTTCATTTGCTATACAAAAGCTTTTTATTAGGTTCCTTTTATTTTTATTTTCATTACTCTAGGAGGTGGATTGAAAAAGATCTTACTGTAATTAATGTCAGAGTGTTCTGCCTATGTTTTCCTCCAGGAGTTTTTAGTATCTGGCCTTGCATTTAGGTCTTTAACTCATTTTGAGTATTTTTGTCTATGGTGTTCGTTCTTTTACATTTGCTGTCCAGTGTGCCCAGAACCACTTAGTGAAGAGACTGTCTTTTCCCAGTTGTATATTGTTGCCTCCTTTGTCATAGATTAGATAGCCATAGATATATGGGTTTCTCTGGACTTTGTACCTGTTCCATTGATCTATATTCCTGTTTTTGTGCCAGTACCATACTATTTTGACTGCTCTAGCTTTGTAGTCTGAAGTCAGGGGGCCTGATTCCTCCAGCTCCATTTTTCTTTCTCAAGATTACTTTGGTTATTCATGGTCTTTCATGTTTCCATACAAATTGTAAAAATTTTTGTTCTAATTCTGTGGAAAATGCCATTGCTAATTTGATAGGGTTTGCATGGACTCTGTAGATTGCTTTGTGGAGGGGAAGGATGTCATCATTTTCACAATATTGATTCTTCTAGTCCAAGAACATGGTATATCTCTCCATCTATGTGTATCATCTTTATTTCTTTCTTCAGTATCTTACAGTTTTCTGAGTTTATAGTTTATCTTATGCCTCCTTAGGTAGGTGTTTTATTCTTTTTGATGTGATGGTAAATGGGTTTGTTTCCTTGATTTCTCTTTCTGATCTTTTGTTATTAGTGTATGGGAATGCAAGATATTTCTGTTAATTAATTATCAAATTCACTGAAGAGCTCTGGTAGCATCTTCAGGATTTTCTGTGTATAGTATCATGTTATCTGGAAAGAGTGAGTTTTACTTCTTCTTTTCCAGTTTGGATTCCTTTTATTTCTTTTTCTTCCCTGATTGCCATGGCTAGGACTTCCAAAATTATGTTGAATAAAAGTGGTAAGAGTAGACATCCTTGTCTTGTTCCTGATCCTAGAAGAGACGCTTTCAGTTTTTCACTGTTGAGAATGATGTTTGCTATGGGTTTGTTGTATACGGCCTTTATTATGTTGAGGTAGGTTCCCTCTATGCCCCCTTTCTGGAGAATTTTTATCATAAATGGGTGTTGAATTCTGTCAAAAGCTTTTTCTGAACCTATTGAGATGATCATATGGTTTTTATTTTTCAATTTCTTGATGTTGTATATCTCACAACATTGTATTATACAACAGTGTTGTATATCTGGATTGATTTCCAGATATTGAAAACTCTTTGCATCACTGGTATAAACTCCACTTGATCATAGTGTATGATCCTTTTCATGTGTTTTTAGATTCAATATGATTATATTCTGTTGAGGACTTTTGCCTGTATGTTCATCAGTGATATTGGCCAGTAATTTTTTTTGTGATATCTTGGTCTGATTTTGGTTTCAGTATGATGGTGGCCTTGTATTGGTAGAATGAGCTTGAGAATATTCCTTTCTCTGAAATTTTTTTGGAAGAGATTCAGAAGGGTAGCTGTTAACTCTTCTCTACATGTTTGATAGAATTTGCCTGTGAAGTCACCTGATCCTGGATTATTTGTTTCTTGGAAGATTTTTTATCAGTTTCAGTACTTGTGATTGGTCTGTTTGTATTTTCTATTTTTTCCTGGGTTTAGTCTTCAAAGGTTGTAACTTTCTAAGAATTTGTCCAAAACCATCTCATCCTTTGCTGTCTCCTCCTTTTGCCTTCTCTTTTCCAGCATCAGGGTCTTTTCCAGTGAGTCAGCTCTTCACATCCAGTGACCAAAGTATTGGAGCTTCAGCTTCAGTCCTTCCAATGAATATTCAGGGTGGTTTCCTTTAGGATTGATTGTTTTGATCTCCTTGCAGTCCAAGGGATTCTCAGTATTCTTCTCCAATACCACAATTTGAAAGCATCAGTTTTTTAGCACTCAGGCTTCTTTATGGTCCAGCTCTCACATCTGTACATCTCTACTGGAAAAACCATAGCTTTGACTATACGGACCTTTGTTGGCAAAGTGATGTCTCTGGTTTTTAATACACTGTCAAGGTTTATCATAGCTTTCCTTCCAAGGAACAAGCATCTTTTCTTTTTTAAAGTGTCTTTTAATTTTATTGCTGCAGTCACCATCCACAGTGATTTTGGAGCCCAAGAAAATAAAAGTCTGTCACAGTTTCCACTTTTTCCTCTTCTGTTTGCCATGAAGTGATGGGACCTGATGCCACGATCTTATTAGATTTTTGAATGTTGAGTTTGAAGCCAACTTTTTTACTCTCCTCTTTCACCCTCATCAAGAAGCTCTTTAGTTGCTCTTCACTTTCTGCCACTACAGTGGTATCATCTGCATATCTGAGATTGTTGATATTTCTCCTGGCAGTCTTGATTCCAGCTTCTGCTGCTTCTAGACTGGCATTTTGCTCTCTGCATGTAAGTTAAATAAGCAGGGTGACAACTCCTTTCCCAATTTTGAACCAATCTGTTGTTCCATGTCTGGTTCTAACTGTTGTTTCTGGACTTGCATACAGGTTTCTCAGGAGACAGGTAAGGTAGTCTAGTATTCCCACCTGTTTAAGAATTTTCCAGTTTGTTGTGATCCACACGGTAAGAGTCCATGAAGCAAAGGTAGATGTCTTTCTGGAATTTTTGTGTGTGATCGAACAGTGTGTGCCAACAGTGGATGCTGGCAGTTTGATCTCTAGTTCTGCCTTTTCTAAACCCAGCTGAAGGTTTATCAGTTTTCTGGCTGAAGGTTTAATTTCATCTTCTCAGAGAACTAGCTCTTAGTTTCATTGACCTTTACTGTTTTGTCTCTTATTTCATTTATTTCTGCTCTGGTCTTTATGATTTCTTTCCTTCTGCTAATTTGGGGTTTTGTTCTTTCTCTGGTTGCTTTAGGTGTAAGTTTAGGTTGTTTATTTGAGATTTTTCTTGTTTCCTGAGTAACATTATATTGCTGTAAACTCTCAAACCCACTTTTGCTGTGTCCTCTGGGTTTTGGATCGTAATGTTTTATTGTCACTTGTCTCTACATTCTTTATTCCCTCTTTGATGTCTTCAGTGATCCATTGCTTATTTTGTTTAGCCTCCATGCCTTTGTGTTTTGTGTTTTTCCTGTAATTGATTCCTAATCTCATAGCATTGTGGTCAGAAAAGATGCCTGATACAATTTCAGTTTCTTTAAATGTACCAAGACTTGATTTGTGACCCAAGATGTGATCTGTCCTGGAGAATGTTCTGTATGCACCTGAGAAGAAAGTGTATTCTGCTGCTTTCAGATGGAATGGCCCATAAGATATCAATTAAGTCTCTCTGGTCCAGTGTGTCATTTAAGGGCTGCATTTTTTATTAATGTTCTAGTTGGATGATCTGTCCATTGGTGTAAGTGGGGTGTTAAAAGTCTCCCACTATTAATGTGTTACTGTTGCTTTTGCCTTTTATGGCTGTTAGCATTTGCGTTATATATTGAGGTGCTCCTATGTTGAGTGCAAGAAAAAAATCCATATGTATGCTGTCTACAAGAGACCCACTTTAGACCTAGGGACACATATAGACTGACACAGAAGGGACAGAAAAAGATAGTGCCTGCAAATGGAAATCAAAAGAAAGCTGGAGTAGCAGTACTCACATGAGACAAAATAGACTTTAAAATAAAGACCGTTACAAGAGCTAAAAGTTTCCCTGGTGGCTCAGACTCTGGTAAGGAGTCTGCCTGCAATGCAGGAGACCTGGGTTCAACCCCTGGGTCAAGAAGATCCCCTGGAGAAGGGCATGGCAGTCCACTCTAGTGTTCTTGCCTGGAGAATTCCATAAACAGAGGAGTCTGGTAGGTCACAGAATTGGACACAGCAGAGTGACTAACACACGAGAGAGAAGGGCATTACATAATGGTCAAGGGATCAATCCAGCAAGAAGAAATAACAATTGTAAATATATACATGCACCCAACATAGGAGCACCTCACTGTATTTTTCACCCTTTTGATTGTGGTCATTCTACTAGATATGAAGTGGTATCTAACTTGGATTTTGACTACCATTTCCCAAATGGTTAATGATATTCACATGTTTTTGTGTGCTTATTGGCCATTTGTATGTCTTTGGGAAAATGTCTCTTCAAATCCTTTGCCCATTTTTCAAGTGAGTCTTTATTGTTGAGTTATAAGAGGTTATTTTATACATTATGTATACAAGTTACTTAAAGACAAATGATTGGCCTTTGAAAAACACATGTTTTCTCCCAGTTTGTGGTTTATCTTTTTTAATGCTGTCTTTTGGAGCACAATTGTTAATTTTGATGAATTCCAGTTTTTCTTTTTGGTGTATCTAAGGGAAGCCTCTGCCTATTCCAGGCTTGTGAAAATTTATTCCTGTTTTCATCTGAGTGCTTCATGGTTTTGGCTTACATATGGGTCTATGATGCATTTAAATAATATCTAGTACCTGTATTTTAAATTTCTAGTTGTGGTAAAATGTACATGATGGACAATTTGGTATCTTAATCTCTTTTTTTAAAGATTTTATTTATTGTTGGCTGTCCAGGGTCTTCATTGCTGCTGGGCTTTTCTCTAGTTGCAGCAAGCACGGTCTACTCTCTAGTCGTGGTACATGGGCTTCTCGTTGCAGTGGTTTTTCTTGTGGAGCACAGGCTCTACGGTGCGCGAGCTTCAGTAGTTGCAGCTCCCAGGCTCCAGAGCACAGGGTCAGTAAGTGTGGCTCACTGGCTTAGGTTCCCGAGGCATGTGGGGTCTTCCCTGACTAGGGATCGAACTCATGTCTCCTGCATTGGCACTTGGATTCCCCACCACTGAGTCACTAGCGAAGCCCTCAGGCATGTTTTAGATTCTAGCTTTTTACACACATATCTAGTGAGAGAGGCCAGGATCAAGAGGCCTGGGAGCTGGGAGCCCTCAGCCACAGTTCTGGCTCTGCCGTCAACAGCTCTGGGGCCTCTGGCAAGTGCCTCCTCTGCCTTAGTCTTGTCCAGCTCTGGCGACTCCATGGACTGTAGCCCACCAGGCTCTTATGTCCGTGGGATTTCCCAGGAAAGAATACTGGAGTGGACTGCCATTTCCTTCTCCAAACCATTTTTAAGGATACAGTTCAGTAGTGTTAAGTAATCCACCTTGTTATGCAACTAGTCACCAGAACTCTTCTCATCTTAGAAAACAGAAACTTTACCAATTAAACAATTCCCCATTTCCCTGTCCTCCAAGTCTACTGATGTTGAGCACTGTTTTGTCATTTCAAGTGTTTGTTAGCTGTTTGTAGATCTTCTCTGGAGGAATGTCTATTCAAGGTCTTTGCCCACTTTTAAATAAAAAGCGTTGGTTGATCTTTTAATTAAATTCTAGTTCTTTTCATTTTCTAGATATTAACTCCTTACCACATATATAGATTTGAATATATTTTTCCCACTTTGTTTCACTCTGTTGTGTTCTTTTGATGTGTAGTTTTTTTATATACTTTTGTTGCCTGTGCCGAGAACTAATTCCAGTCCAAGAAAGCTCTTCCCCTAAGCTTTCTCCTAGTTGTATCATCTTCTTATGTTTAGGTCTCTGCTCCAGTTTGAGTTGATATGTGTATGGTTAGGGTCCAGTCTTAGTCTTTTGCATGTGGATGTCCAGTTTTTCAAACACCATTGACAAGATTGTTGTTTCCTCATTGAATAGTCTTCTTCCTTGTTGAAAGTTATTGCCCATCAACACTAGGGTTTATTTCTGGGCTCTTTATTCCTTTGCACTGTGTCTGTCTTTGTGCCATTGCCACCTGATTTGATTATTGTAGTTTTCTGTTAAGTTTTGAATTCAGGAAGTACAAGGCCTCCAACTTTGTTATTTGTCAAGACTGTTTTGGCTGTTCAGAGTCCCTTGAGATTCCATATGTATTTTAGAATGGACTTTTCTATTTCTTAATGAATTCCAATGGGATTTTGATAGGGACTATTTTGAATCTCTGCACTTTGAGTAGTATTGGTGTCTTAACAATACAGAATTTTCCAATCCATTCATATAGGATGTCTTCTCATTTATTTCCATCTTTAATTTCAGCAACATTTTGTAGTTTTCAGAGTATAAGACTTTTATGTCCTTGGTTAGGTTTATTCCTAATTATTTTACTCTTTTCGATGCTATTGTAAGTGGAATTGAAAAATTTTTTCTTTTCAAAGTTTTCATTAAATGATGGATTAACAGGTAATTTCTACTGTTAAATATATTAGAAAAGTCAATAAGGTGTTGATTTCTTCACTAAGGTGTAGTTGATTCACAATGTTTTATAAGTTTCAAGTGTACAACACAGGGATCAGAATTTTTATAGATTATAATCCATTAAAGTTTTTATAAAATCTTGGCTCTATTCTCTGTGCTATCCTTGTAGTGTATGTATTTTATACATAGTAGTTTGTACTTTTTAACCCTCTGCCCGTCTTGCTCCTCCTCCTCCTGTCGCCCCAGGGATAACCACTAGTTTGTTCTCTTATTATATCTGTAAGTCTGGTTGTTTTATCATATTAATTCATTTTATTTTTTAGATTCCACATATAAATTATATAGTATTTCTCTTTGTCTTATTTCACTAAGATTAATACCCTCCAGGTTCATCTACCTTGTTACAGATAGCAGTTTCATTGTTTTTTATGGCTGAGTAGTATTCTACTGTGTATACATATCATGTCTTTATCTATCTGCTGATGAACACTTAGGTTGCTTCCATGGTTCGGCTATTATAAATAATGCTGCTGCTAAGAACATTAGGGTACATGTATTGTTTCAGGTTAGTGTTTTAATTTTCTTTGGATTTACACTCAGGAGTGGAATTGCTGAGTTATGTGGTAGTTCTATTTTTAGTTTTTAAAGCAGTCTCCATACCATTTTCCACTGTGACTGCACCAATTTACATTCCCACCAGCAGTGTACAGGAGTTCCCTTTTTTCCACATCCTCACCAACATTGGTTGCTTGTGTTCTTTTTGATGATGCCAATTCTATCTTAAGGTTTTGATTTGCCATTCTCTGATGATTACTGATATTGAACATATTTTCATGTGCCCGTTGGCCACCTGTATGTTGTCTTTGGGAAAATATCTATTCAGGTTTTCTGCCCATTTTTAAAGCAGGTTATTTGTTTGTTTGATGCAGAGTTGTAGGAGCAGTTGATGTATTTTAGATATCAACCCCTGCTTGGTCATATCATTTTCAAGTATTTTCTCTTGTTCAAAAGGTTGTCTTTTCATTTTGTCGATACTTTTCTTAATTGGGTCCCATTTGTTTATTCTTATATTTGTTTCCTTTGCTTTAAAAGGCAGATCTAGAAAAGTATTGCTACAGTCTGTCAAAGAGTGTTCTATGTTCTAGGATTTTTTTTTTTTTATGGTTTCTGGTCTTACACTTAGGTCTTTAATCCATTTTGATTTTATTTTTGTATGCAATGAGAGAAAGTGTGCTGATTTCATTCTTTTCCATGTAACTGTCTGGTGTTCTAGCACCACTTACTATCTTTTGCCCATGGGGTAGCTTGCCTCCTCTGTCATAGGTTAATTGACCGTATGTGTGGGGGTTATTTCTGGGTTCTCTTTTCTGCTCCTTTGTGCTGTGTATGTTTTGTGCCAGCACCGTAATGTTTTGATGACTGAATCTTTGTAGTATAGTCTGAAGCTGGAGTTATACTCCAGCTCTGTTAATCTTTCTCAAGATTGGTTTGGCTATTTGGGGTCTTTTGTTCCCTACTAAGTTTAGAATTGGTTGTCCTAGTTCGTGAAAAAATGCCACTGGTATTTTGATAAGGAATGCGCTGAGTGTGTGATTGCCTTGGGTAGTGTGGTCACTTTAACAGTACTCTTCCAGTCCACAACCACAGTGTACTGTTCCATCTATTTGCTTCATCTTCAGTTTTTCTCCTCACTGTCTCACAGTTTTCTGAGTAATGGCCTTTTATCTCCTTAGTTGGATTTATTGCTAGGTATCTTACTCTTTTTGATGCAGTGATAAATGGAATTCTTAAGTTCTCATTCTGAAAGTTCACTGTTAGTGTAAAGAAATCTATTTCTGAATGTTTTTGTCTTGCAGCTTTACTGAATGCATTGGTAAGCTCTAGTAGTTTTTTGGTGGTGTCTTTAGAATTTTCTATATATAGTGTCATCTCATCTGCAAACAGGGATAGTTTTACTTCTTCCTTTCCAGTTTAATCTCTTTGTATTTTCTGTTTCTTGTTTGGTTGCTGTGGGTAAGACTTTGAATACTATTTTCAATAATAGTTGTGCATTTTCCTATTCCTGATCTTAGAGGAAGTACTTTTAGCTTTTCACTGTCAAGTGTGATGTTAGCTATAGGCTTATTACATTGAGGTTATTCCCTTCATACTTTCCAGAGAGTATGATGAATGATGTTGAATTGTTAAAAGCTTTTTCTGCCTGTATTGAGATGATCATGATTTATTTTTTTTGGTCATGTAATTTTTTTTTTCAGTCTGTTAATGGGGTATGTTACATTGAATGATTTGCAGATAGTGGACCATCCTTGCCTCCCAGAGATAAACTCCATATGATCATGGTGTATGGTTTTTTTAATGTGTTGTTGAATTCAGTTTGCTGTTTTGTTGAGGATTTTTACATCTGTTTTCATCAGTGATTTTGACCTGTAATTTTCGTTTTTGTGGTATCTTTGTCTACCTTTGGTATCAGGGTGATGCTGCTGGCTAGAATGATTCTGGAAGTATTCATTCCTCTGCACTTTTTTAGAACAGTTTGAGAAAGATGGGTGTTAACTCTCTTCTAAATGTTTAGTAGAATTCACCTGTGAAGCTCTTCTAAATGTTTAGAATTCACCTGTGAAGCCATTTGGTACTGAACTTTTGTTTTTGGGGAGTTTTTATTACTGATTCAACTTAATTACTGGTAATTGGTCTGTTCATACTTTTTATTTCTTCCTGGTTCAGTCTTGGGAGATTGTACATTTCCAGGAAATTTTCCATTTCTTTTAGGTTGTCCATTTTATTGGCCTATACTTTGTGGTATAGTCTTATGACCCTATGTATTTCTGTGGTGTCAGTTGTAATGTCTTTTTCGCTTACAATTTTATTGATTTGGGTCTTCTGTCTAGATGATTCTGGCTAAAGGCTTATCAATTTTGTCTTTAAAGAATTAGATCTTAATTTTATTGATAATTCCTATTTTTTTTCTTAGTCTCAATTTCACTTATTTCTTCTCTGATCTTTATGATTTCTTTCCTTCTACCAACTTTGGGTTTTGTTTTTTCTCTGGTTCCTTTAGGTGTAAGGATAGATTGCTTATTTCAGATTTTTCTTATTTCCTGAGATAAGCCATTGCTATAAACTTGCCTCTTTAGAACTCCTTTTGCAGTAGCCCATAGATTTTGGACCACTGTGCTTTCTGTTTGTTCTCCGTTTATGCTTTGGTCTCCTCTTTGATCTCTTCAGTGAGCTGTTGCTTGTCCAGCAGACAGTTTTGCCTCTACATGTTTGTGTTTCTTTGCAGTCTTCTTGTAGTTGATTTCTAGTCTCATAGAATTGTGGTCAGAAAAGATGTTTAGGGGTTTTAATTTTCTTAAATTTGCCAAGGCTTGCTTTATTGCCTAGCATGTCATCTGTCCTGAAAAGTGGTCCATGTTCTCTTGAAAAGAATGCATTCTCCTTCTCTTGGCTAGAATGTTCAAAATATATTAAGTCCATCTGGTTCAATGTCATTTAAGGCCAGTGTTTCCTTATTGATTTTCTTTCTGGATGATCTGTTGATGGAGTTGAGATATAAAAATCCCTACTGTTATGTTACTGATAATTTGTACCTTTTTGTTAGGTACTGTCTTGGGTGAAAAGTGAAAGTGTTAGTCACTCAGTCATGTCCAACTCTTTGCGATTCCATGGACTGTAGACCACCAGACTCCTGTCCATGAGATTCTCCAGGCAAGAATACTGGAGTAGTGGGTTGCCATTCCCTTCTCTGGGGGATCTTCCCAACCCAGGGATTGAACCTGGGTCTCCCACATTGCAAGCAGATTCTTTACCATCTGAGCCACCATGGAAGCCCCTCTTATCTTGGGTGGATATATAACAGCTGTTATATCTTCTTGGTCTCTTTGTCATTATAAATGTCCTTCTTTGTCTCTTGTTAGTCTTCATTTTAAAGGTTTTTGGGGGCCTGGCATAAGCATTGCTATCCTATCTTTGTTTTGATTACCATTTGCATGAAGTACCTTTTCCCATTTCCTTTCTGTCTGTGTGTGCCTACAGTCAGAAGTATGTATCTTATAGGCAATGTATACATATTGGGTCTTGTTTTTCTATTACTCAGCCGCTCTTGTCCTTTGAAATTGGAGGATAATTGCTTTACCATGTTGGTTTCTCCTATAGNGGCTAATGGGAAGGGGAGGTCATTTATCCCAGGGAGAGCTCAGCTAGTCTGGAGGACAGAATGTGAATTTGGTGTTGACACGCTGTGTTTGGGACACCAACGAGACACTTGGGTAGAATGGTTGGCATCTGGTTGATATTCAGATGAGTCTGGTCAGAGTCTAGGATGGATCTGGAAATTTAAGGGTCATTAGCAAATTATTTGGTAACTGCTTACCAAATAATTGGTAATTTATTCTATATGAGATGTGTATAAGAGACAGCCTCTTGGTTGTCACAGAGAACCAGGTTGAGCTCCCTGTGTTATACAGCGACTCCCCTTAGCTGTGTGTCTTTCATACAGCGATATGTTTCAATGCTCCTCAGCTTGTCCCACCCTCTCCTTCCCCTGCTGTGTCCACAAGTCTGTTTCTGTGTCTGTGTTCCTGTTCTGCAAATAGGTATGTCAGTACCATTCTTGTAGATTTCCAGATGTATTTGTGTGTGTGCAATAATGTTTCTTTCTTTCTGATTTACTTCACTCTGTAGAGCAGGCTCTAGGGTTATTTATACACCCCACTAGGACTGACTCAAATGTATTCCTTTTTATGGCTGAGTATTCCACTGTATATACATACCACATCTTCATTCATATGTTGACGGACGTCTAGGTTGCTCCCATGTCCTGTTGTAAACAGCCCTGCAGTGGACATTGGGGGACAGTGATCTTTCTGAATTATGCTTTTCTCAGGGCATATGCCCAGTAGTGGGATTGCTGGGTCATATGGCAGTTTTAGTTCTTGTTTTTAAAGAAATATCCATCACTGTCTTTTGATTGGAGCATTTAGCTCATCAGTTGTTTGGGGGTTGTTGTCGTAGTTCTTTTTTGTTCCTCTTCCTTCTTTTGTTTTCTTCCCTTGTGATTTGATGACTGTCTTTAGTTATGATTCCTCTTTTTGTGTGTACATGTACATTATTTTATATATGTTTCTAATCTCATAACTTCAAATGCATTGTAACTAATCCTACATTTTTGCTCCTCTCCCTCAACAACTACCAGTTTTCATATTTTAAATATTTATATAACTAGTAACTACTTATTGAGGATACAGATGGTTTTACTACTTTATGCTCCTACTGGCTTTGTACACGGTTAACACATTGTTGACTAGAGACACATTAATATGTCTTTTGTTACCCAAAGGTTAGGAATGGCCAGAGACATTTCAGCATTTACTCACATAACTAATCACCAGCCACAAGCGGTAGTTTCTGGAGAATTTCCCTGGTCAGTAAGGTATTAATTTACTGACTTTAGCAGTGAGCTTTTTCCTTTCATGACTCTCATTTTTCTCCTCCTAGCCTTTTCTTTTTCACTTAGAGAAGTTCTTTTAACATTTCTTGTAAAGCTGGTTTTGTGGTGCTTGAACTCTTTAAATAGCTTTTGCTTGTCTGTAAAACGTTTGATCTCTCCATCAAACCAGAATGAAAGCTTTGCTGGGTGGATTGTTATTAGTTGGTAGGCTTTTCCCTTTTATCATTTTAAATATATTGTGCCACTGCCTTTTCTCTTTCAGAATTTTGGGGCCTGTCCACTGGGTGTGAGAGGCTGGTCCCAATAAGAGTATTTTTATAATTTCTCGATTAACTATAAAGTAGGTCCTGTATAAGTAGCATCCAGATCAGTGTAATATTGTCTGAACCCTCGGTAATGCCTGACATTCTTGAGAGACCCTCTTGCTCACCCCCAGAGAAAACCACTGTCCTGGTGTTTGTCATGTATGCTGTTAAGCTTGCCTTCTCCCTTGAGCCTGTTGAATTTGAGTCCTTATAATGTATTTAGCTGATTATATAGAGAAAAGCAACAGCCTAGTAATGAAACAGGTAAGATTTCAATTGATCAAAAACATCTTTCCCTTCAGTAAACTTTTTTGAGTAGCTCCTATGTGAGGCATTTATACTTGCTGTTGTAACTCAAAGTAACATGCTGGACAAAGTAAAAGGTAAGTAACATGATTAACGAGATATGCATAATATAATAAGTGTATATTCAAGACTGACTAGAGGAACTATTTTTTAAGGGTCAGCTCATTTTGTGGATAGAAATTACCATAAAAGAGGGCAATCTGTCTGAAATGGGCCTTGAAAAGAGGAGTAAGAAAGCTGAGGGGAAGTGGTCTAGATCAGAATGAATTCAAGACAGGGACCAGGGCTGTGACTATGTGGGTGGAAATTATGGGATGGGTTGAAGAGACAGGCTCTTAGTGGCTAATGGGAAGGGGAGGTCATTTATCCCAGGGAGAGCTCAGCTAGTCTGGAGGACAGAATGTGAATTTGGTGTTGACACGCTGTGTTTGGGACACCAACGAGACACTTGGGTAGAATGGTTGGCATCTGGTTGATATTCAGATGAGTCTGGTCAGAGTCTAGGATGGATCTGGAAATTTAAGGGTCATTAGCAAATTATTTGGTAACTGCTTACCAAATAATTGGTAATTTATTCTATATGAATAACTAACAAGATTTTTCAGGAGGAGCATATGAAATGTGACAGAAGAAACCTAGGGACCACCACAGTGCTGGTGATGGATGGAGGACAACAGCCGATGGAAGTGAAGAGGGCTGGTCAGAGGTAGAGAGGACCAGGAGGGGGAACCACAGGGCCCAGAGCGAGGTAAGCATTAGGGAGGCGGGGTGAAGCGCCACACCCGGCCTTCCTCTCTCAGACACAGACAGGCTCCTCCTCACTGAGAGCAAGCACATTTCCTGTTCTCAGCCTGGCTGGTGTGTGTGAAAGGGTGCAACAGAGAGTGATTAAATGCAGACCTGCCTAGACTGGCCAAAAAGGCCCCCTGGAAGCCTGGTGCAGGAAGCAGTCATGCAGAAGCCCAGAGGGGTCCAAGGCGGGGGACTTGGGACTGTGGAACCTAGGTAGTGAGAGCGGTAATAAAAAGAAGACAGAGTTGTTACCCATTTGCCCAACCTCAGACTGGGGAGAGGGTTCTCCCGAGTGGCACAGGCTAAGTTGTGGGCGCCGGAGGCTCCCTGTGTGGCTGCCCTCACAGGGCCCTGCTGCAGTTCAGGACATGGCAAGGCCCCCAGCTGCTCTCTCCATTGGACATCACCATCTGACGCCCAGAAACACTGTGACCTGTGGCTGTCAGCACCCACAGTCAGTATAAACCAAGCACTAGATGGTCTATTCTGGCCGGTGCTCTTTTGCTTCCAGGATCCTGTTGGGAGCATGGAGTGTGCTAAATAGAAGTTTCCATCTCTCCAGTCACTTCCCCCTCGAGTGCCTGTGCTGCTGGGTGCTCATGGGACTTAAAGGCAGATCTTAGCTCTGAGGGACTGAATTTTCATTTCTGTTTTCCTTACTCAAATACTTGATTTGATCCAATGTAAATGTAATTACTTCCTACTTTTGGAAAGGGCCTCTGAGAGGAGGTACATTTATAAGTATATAGAGAGTCATCACCAGCTGTAGGGCAGCCCTGCCCTCCCTCTGGGCAGCTCCTGTGAGCAGTATGGGGCATGTCAAGCACCTGAGCTGTGCTGTCTTGGGGAAGTTTGTGCTCCTGGACTAGGGTTCATAACACTACAGAGCAGTACCTGTAGTAAAAAAGAAAACTTCAGAGAGGCTTGTAAGGGAAGACTTTTGGAGGAAGGAAGAGTTGGTTCACCTCCACATGGAGAGTTGCACAAGGGCTTCTTGCCAGAAGGTGCCGGCCCCCAGAGGATGTCCAGACGTGAGGCCCAGCCCTTCAATTGGCACAGCTACTGGCACTCGCCAGCCCAGAACAGAAGGCAACGCTGGGAACTCTGCCACGTGACCGGGGGGGGGGGGGGGGGGNAGGTGCCGGCCCCCAGAGGATGTCCAGACGTGAGGCCCAGCCCTTCAACTGGCACAGCTGCTGGCACTCGCCAGCCCAGAACAGAAGGCAACGCTGGGAACTCTGCCACGTGACCGGGGGGGGGGGGGTCACCCTGTGCAGGAAGTGCGACCTCACGACTACAGCACAGGAGCGTGAGGCTGGGGGTGGACACTGCAAGGAGCCATCAAAAATGGTTCCAACTCACTCGTTGATATTTCAGCAAAGAACATAGCATGTAAATTGATGCAGCCACTACAGAAAGCAGTGTGGAGGTTCCTTAAACTAGAAATGGAGTTACTATATGATGCAGCAGTCCCACTCCTGGGCATATATCTGGAGAAAACGAATTCAAAAAGATACATGCATCCCAGTGTTCACTGAAGCACTGTTTACAATAGCCAGGGCATGGAAGCAACCTAGATGTCCATCAGCAGATGAATGGTTAAAGATGGGGGGGTGGGGGTGTATACACAATGGAACGAAATAATGCTGTGTGCAGCAACATGAGTGGACCTGGAGATGGTCAAAGTCAGACAGGAACATCCATCACCTGTGTGTGGAGTCTAAGATATGGCACAAACGAACTTACGGAACAGAAACAGGAACTTCCCCGATGGTCCAGGGGTTACGGCTCCATGCACCCAAAGCAGGCGGCCCAGGGTTGGAACCCTGGTCAAGGAACTAGATTCCATACGCTGCAGCACAGGCGTAACTTAAAAAGCGCGCGCGCACACACACACTCTCTCAGACACAAAACAGACCTGTGGCTACTGAAGAAGTGGGTGAGGGATAGAAGTTTGCGGTTAACATACACACATACTACTATATTCAGTAACTTGTACAGAGCACTAGTGGAAAATATGAAAGAATATATATGCATAGATAGATGACTAGGTCACTGCTGTGTACCAGAAAACACCACATCCTAAGTCAGCTGTGTCAAAAAAGGAGACTGGTTAGAACAGCCTTCAAGAAAGTAACAAAAGTAAGGGCCCTTTCAAAAGCACTGTTTCAACAGGATTGTTTTTATCTTCAGCAAAGTTCCAAACAGGGGAACTCCCATCAGCCAGTTCCTCTGAGCTTCTTCAGATCAGAACCTCCCTGGTCACCGCCCCTAGAACCAAGCAGCCGGGCTGAACCGAGTCCCCACTACAGGCTGGAACCGGAGCCCGGGTGGCACTGAGGAGGGGCAGAAGGAAGTGCCTAGTGGCCGTGACCAGTGTCTTAAAACTTCTACCTTTTCTTTAAAGCAGCAGCGTTTGGGCTGGCTTAGAGGAGGGAGTCATGCTGACTGCGCAGATACAACTCACGCCTTGTGTCAGAAATCACTCCAGGTGAATTGCTCTAAATGTAAAGCAAACCATCAAAGTTCTGGAAGAAAGAACAGGCGAATATTTTTCACATAACCTCCGAGTCAGAGCAAAGGCAGGAACCATAAGTGGATTTCAGCTGTGGGTGTGCAAGGAGACGAGCACACTGCCCTCCCACAGTGAGGACACAGCATGGCAGCCGCTTCGTGGACGAGGATGGGGCCAGTGGCCACCTCCACTGGGGAAGCCAGGACTCATTTCAGAATAAGCAGCAAAACGAAAAGNCGAATATTTTTCACATAACCTCCGAGTCAGAGCAAAGGCAGGAACCATAAGTGGATTTCAGCTGTGGGTGTGCAAGGAGACGAGCACACTGCCCTCCCACAGTGAGGACACAGCATGGCAGCCGCTTCGTGGACGAGGATGGGGCCAGTGGCCACCTCCACTGGGGAAGCCAGGACTCATTTCAGAATAAGCAGCAAAACGAAAAGACAGGTGTGTACATCATCATACAGTATGTTTTCACTGCTGTTAGACCCCTACCTGGACATCCCTAGTGCCTCAGCAGTAGTGAATCCACCTGCCGTGCAGGAGATGTTAAGAGCTGGTGGTTCGATCCCTGGGTCAGGAAGATCCCCTGGAGGAGGGCACGGCAACCCACCCCATTATTGCCTGGAGAATCCCGTGGACAGAGGAGCCTGGTGGGGTATGGTTCATAGGGCCATAAAGAGTCAGACACAACTGAAGCAACTTAGCGTGTAGACCCCATACCTACTATCAATGAAACCAAAAGACAATTGACAGGTGTTTTTTTTTTTTTAAACTGCAAAATATGACAAGAATATAGTATTAAAAAGTCACGTGAAAAAGACCAGTCGAAGTTACAAAAGTAGAAGCATGAATGTAGTATAAAAGCTGTTCGGTTTCAGAGTAAGCAAAGAAATAGAAGTGAGACAAAGTGCCCTCTCCAGCTCCAATGAGAAAGGGGAAAGGCTGGTGTTCCAGGTGGTAGGGTAATGTTCTGTGAGTATTATGGTAATATTAAAAGTCCCAAAATTTCAGAACGTTTAAATTATCCTTTAGCTGTACATTTCTACTGCTAGGAATCTGTCCAAGGGAGATCCCCGTCAAGTGTGCCAAGCACAGGGTGCAACAGTGAGCAACGAGACCTCAGGGCAGCATTTCAGCGAGTCACAGACAGACGGCCAGCTGCCCACACTCGTGGACATGGGAGGATGAGCGCAGAGCTAGCTGGCACTCAGAAAGGCGTGACGCCAGCCCCTCGCCTCTGCCCGCTGTGTCTGCACTGAGCACAGATCTGAGGAGTCATCCTGTCTTCTGCTGGACGTGTAAGGGGCTTTGTCTCTGATACTTACTGTGCACACGTGGTCCATCTTGTGGAGGGCACAGTGGTCTTGGGTTACATCGCCTCGGTTTCCGGGACAGGAGGGCAGAGTAGCAGGGCCTTGAGCCCACCTCCTCTCATGAGCACACCCAGACCACAACTGCCTGCTGAACAGCCATCAGTAAAAAAGACCAGAACCTAAAAAAGATACTCCACAACCAAAGTCAAAGAAGGAACCAACAAGACAGGCAGAGAGGTACACTAACAATACAATTAAATCACATATCCCCAGTGGTCAGCCCACAGTTCACACACTGCAGAGGTGCCCCCCGTAAGAGTGAGTGCTGAGCCCCAGGTCAGGGCTCCCCAGCCTGGGTTCCAGCTTTGGGAAGAGGAGCCCCCAGAACATTTGGCTTTGAAAGCCAGCAGGGCTTAACTGCAGGAACTCCACTCTTAACAGGGTGCACACAAAATCTGACATGCAAACAGGGCTATAAACACGACTTTTCACATTTGCAGACAATGCAGTGCCCGTCAGTGGTGGCCCAGCCAGGTGCTGGCCCCAGAACCGCCCTCGGGCAACAGAAGGACGCAGGCCGGGTTCATGCTGCCAGTTGTTTATTGTCATTCTAAAGGCTTGCACATTTATAGCATACATGGCTTTGAATGAGCTAAGAATATATAAAACAGTATGTTTATTAATACTGTCCCAAACAAATAAATAAAAGTACCTTAATGCACTAAGGTTGGCAAATACAATTGGGTAGGGACAAAACTGTATTGTTATAAGGTTTGTACATGTTTTAAAGGAAACCAGAGGCAGCTGTGCTGCAGACGCTTTGACAGAACCCATCTGAGTTTTTGGTACGTCTCAACATTTCTAAGTGGGGGCCTTATAGGGTACACTGGATGGAACCCCTATTTTACAGAGACCTGGACCACTGCCTGTCTTCTGCTGTGGGAAACGCAAAGCTCGCGTGTGACCTGAGGAGCCGCGGCTATCGCGGTGAGCAGTGTGGCCCCCCTCGGCGAGCGTGCCCAGTGCCACTGGGAGACCCACGGTCACACAGGAGCCAGGGAGTCACGCTCAGGTGGAATACTGCAACCAGAGTATCTTCTATGTGATTAGCCAAGTCTTTAAGACCCTTCTAGTGATCCATAATATGTAGACAATATCAGAATATTCACAAAAAGGAGCCACATGCAAAACTGCTAAAACAGATGACACAGCATTTGCTGATTCCCTTTCGATAAATGCAGGTAATGCTCTTCGGACCACAAAAGAAATCTGAAAGTTGTATGAATAACATTGAAAATTCAAGGGAATTTTTTTAAAGGTAGCAGTGTTAAAGTGAGTAAAGATGGAAATGTAGAGCTAACCAGACAATGAAGTGCCATCACGACGGACGGGGATGGACACGGCAGGAGGGGCTGACACCAGCGGCACAGTGGGCTTGCTGGGCAAGTCTTCCTGCCTCCGTGCGCCTCGCTGACTCGCCCTCCACACCAGGTCACACTCGCCAGTGGGCGTCGGGGGGCAGCAGGCTCCGAGTGTGAACTGACCTCTGAGGAGGAGGGGGTCCAGGAGGTCACCTGGTTTCGCCCGTACCTGATGCCCACCCTCCATCCCTGCACGGGGTGGTCTTGCCTGTGCTCCCCAGGCCCGAGTCTGTTCCCTGTTGTCCAGTGGCATTTCTAAGGGAGCCCGAAGAATAACATTTAGAATTTCAGACACAGGAACTCCCTAAGGGCTCACATATCTTTAGGATCAACATCATGAATACGTGCCACACATATTTCTTTTACAGCCTTTTAAATAACATGTAAACATAATGATAAAAAAAACAATTGATAAAACACACAAACTAAGAAAAAAACTCTGCTCTGTGCAGATGACTCATCATCTTAGAATAGATGACCAAACATAATTTTCTATGAAATTCCTAAGTCTTATGGCCCATTAATCCCTTTCAAAACCTCATTTCAGGAGACAGTTCAACTTTCTCAACAGCCATCTTACATACTAGAATTAAGTAGAGGGTAGTAACAATTATTGCAGGCCTAAAGACACTTGCATCAGACATTCAAACATGATTGCATTATCTTCTCGAAGGCCAAAAAAATTTGAGAAACCCACCAGAGACCTATTTGTAAAATATTTAGGTATCCACTGTCTGTCTCTATGCAAAATTCCCCATTGTTGATTGACAGGCATCAGACATACCACATGAGCGGTCCTGCGCTCTGGGGCCAGGGCTAGAGACAGCTGGCCTCACCACCTCCCCAGACACCTTGTTCCCTAAGGGACAACGGTGACCCCACCGTGGGTGGCTTTGCACGAGCTGTCTTCTGACAGATCTTACCTCAGGCTGACTTATCAGCCTTTCCTTCAGCTGCTGGTTCCACCTGTGTAGGCACTGGCAGGCTGATGCGTCAGATGCACTTGCCCTGCCCGCATGAGACAGCAAGCTGCTTTTCCCAAAGCTTCCCTTGAACATTTCACAGAGGTCTGCCCAGGATCCAATCATTTAAACTACTGTTTAAATTTTCCATAGGGGTTTTTAAAAAGTAGGTCGTAAATCAATGTTCAAGTTGGAATTACTCAGTAGAAAAATAAAGTGAGCAGCTGCCTAAGTGGGCATTTTAAAAAGTTTCAGCATTTCAGATGCACCTGGCTTGGTTCAATACAGGTAACTACAGATATCCGTGTGGTGACGGCTGAAGGCTACTTGAAGGGGCAGTTGTTACTATCCACGGTAGTGAGCCCGACAGTACCTGCTATGGATTCCAACGCAAACACATGCTCCATAGACTCTTTAGTGAAATATTTTAAAAACACAAAAGTAAAAACCAATCCTTCAGGTCTTCTTGAAGAATTCATGTATGAGACTAGAGGGTACCCACATTTATTACGTAACAGCTAATGAGAGGAACCGTGTGTTCATGTTTCAACTTTTCCGTAAGTCCCTTCAGGAGGCCTGTAATGCTTGGGGAAAGCCTTCAGCTGCAGGGAATTAAACGCATATTTGCGACTTCCAACATTCTTCATTGTATTTTCTCTTCGACAACCCTCACTGGGGAAAAAAACAAGCACAAGAAATGATAGCAGTAAAAAAGGAAAAAAGAAAAGACTTAAACTCAGATGAAATGATTATTTTCATAGCATTAAAAAAAAAAAAGTTGATTAGTTTAAATGGGTGCCAGACTCATTTACAACAATACACGTAAGATGGCAGTTTCTGAACAAGGTAGTTAAGAAGCAGAGAGATGGACAGGGCCTGTCTGGGACTGCAGGTTGCCCTTCCGAAAGCAGCATGTATCCAAGTGGAGGATGGCTTTTTTTTTTTTTTTTTAAGATAATGGTTTCATGCATTTCACATCGGGTTTATCTGAGAAGTTGATCCTAACTAGTGGTTCAAAGGGTCTGTCACAGAAAATTCAGTGGGGACAGAGCTACTCTTGCTGAGAGATTTTATAAAGAGCTGCATTTTTCTCTGTGGGCAAAGGCTGTTTACGGTCTCAAATTCAAAATGCTGATTTTCCTTCCTTTAACGTGTAGCAAAACCGTCTGGCTCCGAAGGTGGCTCTCACATGCTGCCGCCACCTCAGAGATGCATCCTGGGCACACAGCCACGCCGTGGGCCTGGGCGGCGGCTGCACAGCTCCCGGTGCCAGAGCGTCCTGAAGAAGCGACCCTGCCAAGGTCACCTCTTTGAAGAGCTCCACTGCGCCACTGAGAGCCTGCAGAGGCCCTTCCCTAGAGAACCTGCCACCAGCCTCTCCTGCTGCACTGATCACAGGTTGTCCTGGCAACCCAGTGGGCAAAGCAGATGCTCTGCAGGAGGATAAGCCTTCGACAGGCCTCATGCCCCCACTGGGACCTCAGGGGAGCTCTCTGGGGGACGTTCTGGTCAACAGCAGACCCAAAGGCAAAAACAATTCCAAACAGGAATGACTTCCTGTAGCACAGTAGGAGGAGTTGATAGTTTTATATTATCCTAAGACTTAACAGTTAAATCAACTAGTTATCAAATTTAGTACAAAATCCCTTATGAGATGCAAAATTTGCAGTTACCAAGAAACAGTGATTTTTTTAAAAAGTATTTCAAGTTGTATGAAAACCATTATGTCATGCATTTAAAAAAAATATCAGTGGCGATTGCTCAAGCCTTTCAAGGTGAAAATGACAATCTCATTATCAAGAACATGTAAAATAATTTTGGTAAGACAGCAATTTTATTCAAAAGATAAATGCAGGTAGTTGATAGAAAAATATCCACCTGTTTGTTACAAAGTAATTTAGTAGCTCAGATATGCTTTGTCACAGAGCCTCGGAGCCTTCAGCCAGGTTCTGTGCTGAGTGCCAGGGCCGTCCGTATGAGCAGGGAGCCCCCAGAGGAAGCAAAGATTATGTTGGTTTAACATCCAGTAATCGAATAAAAATATTCTATTGGAAGCAGAAGCTACAGAGGTGGTTTGTTAATCTTTGGAAACTTTCATTATCAGACTATTTCAGATATGGCTTCTCCATTTACAAAGAAATGTACACACTTTTTGGAAACCACCTATCACTAATAAACGTCAAACTGCTTTGAGGAACAAAGAATAATTTGTGAACTTCAACATTACCTTTTATTTACATGTTAAAGAGGCTAATTACTGGTTTAGCTGGCTGAATACACTTGAAATTACAGGCAAGGTTATACTTTAATTTGTAAGTCATGTTCACTTTCCTATTTGAATTTGGTGTGAATTTACAAAATCTGACTGATGAGGTTGACTGCACACCAGCTCCATCACCCAGTATTTAGACAAGCTCGACCAGGCACCTGGCATTCAGGTGTGGAGGGGTGGCTCTGTGCAGTGGGAACTGGCACTTCCGGCCCGCCTCATCCTAAGGTAGAGCCACTTAAAACCCGTCACAATGGCTGCATAATTTTTAGGGATCCATAGTGCACACTGAGATGGTCTTGGATAGACTTTTAGAAAGAGGGCTTTAAGTATTTCAAAGCTTCATGATTTTTTAAGTATATTGACATTATTTTAAGAACATCTACTTTTTAAATAAAAAATTAGTATTGAAACCTCACATGGCAACTCATTTTAATGATGGCTCTGGTTTTTCTTTTCTGGAGGGCATCTTCCCCGTTCGTTAGAATTGAGAACATATCTGGACATGTGAGTGTCCTGCCGATCCTGAACACCTAGAGTCGCCTGTGCTGAAGCCGTCTTGGAGCCAGTGTTAAGCTTAGAGTCAACCCAAACCATCAACAAGCAGGTCAGTGACTCCCCTTTCCTGAGCATATCTCCCCATCTTACATTATCCGGCCTGTTTCTCACTAACGCAGAGATTTCACATGTATATTCAGCCTGATGTCACAAGGCCTTCATGACATGAAAAAACTCAGCCCCAAGGCTCACTGGGCTTCCGTCCTCAGCTGTTCTAAACCGGCACCACCACCCAGAGCCTCTGCTGGTCCTGTGGCTCCCCTCTCCATCCAGCCTCACGACTGCAGAGTGAGAACGGAGTGCCTTCTGACTGGCCCTGAAGAGAAAGATCACGAACCTTAGCCTCTGGCCTTCCAACTGTTTCTCTCTTATCTTAGCAGCCAAGTCTACAGCGGGCGGGAAGGCCTAGCAGGCAACACTCCATCCAGGGGCAGGCCATGGTGTCTGTGAGGCTCCTGTGGGGAGCTTTAGGCCTCTGGCCGCAGCCCTCCTTGGCTAGGTGGTGGGCCCTGCCTGGGAAGAGGAAAGGAGACCACGTGTGGTCAGAAGGGCCCTCCTCATCCACACACAGCCTCTGCTGACCTGGAGGTGAGCAGAGTCTCACTCCAGGGGCAGGGCTGAGCGTGCCCCTCCATGTGGAGGGGACAAGCGGTGGACACAGCTCTCTCCCAGGGTCACAGGCTGGCAGGACCTCGGCTATGCCCAGGGCCATGCTGCTATAGTTCACCAGGGTGACCCCGTCTTGAAGGAGGGCGGGAGCTGTCACGGGGCTGCAGTCGCATTCACTCTGGGACAGGCGGGGTGGAAGAGGGGCCTCCTGCCCCTATGTGCGAGGAGGGTACCCCGTCACCCCAGAATGTAAAGCCTGTGTCTTCCGTCTGTTGTCCACTGCTTCTCCAGTCACACCTGCCTCTGCTGTTCCCAGAACCCAGACTCAGATCTGAGGCCAAACCAGAGAAACCTCAGAGTAGTTCTAGAAGTCTGGGGGAGGCAATGGAGAGGCCAGATTTTCTGGTGGACGGGTTATGCCTATGGAAAGCTTCTGGAAAAGCCAGCTTCTCTGAATTCCCTCCAGTGTTTCTAGGGTGGTGAAGAGAAACCCACCTCCATAGGATGCAGTGTAGGGGGAAGCCGGCTGGAGGCCGGAACAGAAGCACAGCATAACCTGAGCTGGAAAGCCGAGAAGCCACGGCCCATTTCTCACACAGGCTTGGAGGGGTTTCCCTGTCAGCCCTCTACTGCCTTCAGAGGTGTCTGGCCACCTTTCTCCACATGGGAATGTTAAGGTTACACATTTTATAGACACTGCCATGTTAAAGAGTGAAGTCCTAACCAGGCCAGTGGTTAGGACTCAGCACTTTCACTCATGAGGCCCAGGTTTGATCCCTGTTCAGGGAACTAAGGTTCTGCAAGCCTCGCGGTGCACGCCCCATGCAAAATTTAAAGAGTAATGAGAACAGATATCAAAGTAGCCTTTTCTCTCTCGCACCTCCATCTGGCATAACTGCCCAAAAGTTAGGTCTCATGTTTTGGTAAATTTTGATTTTGTTGTTACTAACCATGTTTGATTTGTAAGACAGAAAAGAGATCAGGACTTGAAACTGAAATTAAAAATACTAAAAATGAAGTTTTTTTAAAAAATGAAAATAACTACTTTAGGAAAAATAAATATAACCAACTTTTAAATGAAAATTGCTACTGCAGGAAAAATAAATATATCTAACTTTAAAAGCTTTTTGTTACTATATGAATTAATTCCCAGAACAGTTCAGTGACCATTAAAGATTTAAAAGAGTAATTCTAAAGCCGCGTGCAACATGTTATCTTTATGTGCCTTTATGTGCCTGATTTGATACAATGAGCTACTGTACTCACAGCTTTGGGTCATCCCAACTTGAATAACATAAGAAGGGAATGTGATGATTATGCAAACTGTTTGCTACTGTAATTTTAGGGACTACGCTTTGAAATGAAAGCAGAAAGTACATGTCCTATTGAATAGGTGTGTCTAGGTGAGCCAGTGAGAAAGCGTCGACCCTTTTCATTTCTCTTCAGAAGGAAAGGAAAGGCTAGAAGTACATTTAAAGAATAGTATCAAATATACAAATTCCCTTTTGACAGAATTCCTCCCTCTCGGAAACAGGGCACATGAGATATACAGATAATAAAGAGTTTTACATCAGAAGGTAAGAGGTTTGATACAAGTAATTTCACGCCAGCTAAACAAAGCAGTAACTTTCTGCAAGAACATGTTACAAGCACTGAAAACTCTACAGAACTGAAACGGACACATCCTCCTGGTGAAATAATTTGGCAGGTATTTACAGTTCAGAACAACAAAATGTCAAACTGTAAGGCATGAGATATTTCTTGGCGGATCATGCTCTGACACATTCCTCCTGTCCTGTTAGATACACGGTGGCTGGACAAGCGCTGGCACTTTTTTTGTGTGACTTACTAGTTTTTCATCAAGATACTCATTTGCAACGCAATTTGGCCACCAGGTATGCTATGCTCAGAAAGAGCCACACAATCAGTAAATTGGGGCTCAGAGCAAGTAAAGGGATGGAACAGAGGAGGCTGGGGTCTAGCCTTAAGTCTCGGACGGGCACCAGGCCGCTCAAGTTCTTCTGCGTGACTACCTCCCGAGTTCCAATGCTGTGAAAAGGAAGAAGGTTGGGAGAAAGGAAAAGAAAAAGGGGAAATAAAAGAAAAAAGAGACACATGCAGTGGATGTTTTTTTTTTTCCAAAAGTATGGGGGAATAAAAAGAGGAGAACCAAAAAATAAGATTAAAAAAAAAAATGGAATGAAGCCACAATAAAAAGAAAAGGTGATATGCAGAAACAGGTGTGAAAGGGATACCAAAACAAAATGAGCACAGTTACAAGAAAAAAGAGAGAAAGAGAAGTGAAAATAAGAAAAAAATACCATAATCTACTGAAAACACACACATGTAGGCTGACTAGATGGTTTTCCATGTTCGCTCCCGGGGCTGCCAAGCACACGCCATGCTGCCCGGCCATGCTCGCACATGCGGCTGGACGTGGACTCCAGAAAGCAGGCTGAACATGAAGAACCATTGGGGCGTTTGACCTTCTCACAGATGCCTGAATGGCAGGATGAACTG
Source organism: Neotragus moschatus (assembly GCA_006410615.1). Classification (NCBI taxonomy): domain Eukaryota; kingdom Metazoa; phylum Chordata; class Mammalia; order Artiodactyla; family Bovidae; genus Neotragus; species Neotragus moschatus. Next base: position 263,291 of record SJYA01001572.1, on the reverse strand, counting down.
ATTCCGCCACAGCTGCCTCCTGATGAAGCCCCCAGATGACACCCGCTTCCCTCGAGTTGCCCTGGGGGCAAAGCCCACAAGGGACCTGCAGTGGCTTTCAGGCTGAGCAGTGGCAGGGCGCCTTGTTCCACCAGACGGCATCTACCAAGAGCCCAGCTCACTGGAAACTCGGCACGTCCTCCTTTGGAGCTGTGGAAGTAGAGCTCAGAGGGGAGGTTCCTGGAGTAGCCCGGATGCCACGTGACTATGGACACCTCAGGCTGTGAGCACTGGTGGTTACATCCCCAGCCAGGGCGGTCTCAGGGCTCACTGGGCTACCTAGAAAGGCCGATTCTGCACTCCAGCCCCTGCGCTGGGGACAGTGGGGCACCACCGATGGTGAGCTGGAATTGGCTCCGCTGGCGAGAGCCAAGCAGGCACATCTCTTCCCAGCTCCCCTGTGTCGCTCTGCAGCCTGAAACAGGCCCCAGTGAGAGTGTTTATGCTGTAGAAATGCAAAGACCAGACAGGTCACTTTGCGGGTAGCTGGCTTTGTTTTGTTGAACACTTAGCACAGCGCTGGCCACTGCTCAGCCTGGGCCTCCAGGACACACACCGCCGGGGTGTCCTCCAGCCCAGCTCCGCCCGCCCCCGCCCGCTGCATGCTTGGCTCTTCCACCGCGTAAGATGCAAGCGGGAAGCACGGGAGCCACCGGCAGGCACAGACACAGCTCCTGCCACCGCCTTAGGGTGCCGGCCTGACCCCAGGTCCAGCCACGCCACAGCCAGAAACACCAGCTCCGGGCCTGCCACCTTGGACCTGGCCGCCTATGAACAGGCACGTCTCCCGACACGGGATAACCCGGAAACCAGGAGGAGGGTCACCGTGACATGGAAACAGAGGCACGCGGCCCCAGCCTGCAGGTCAGGCAGACGGCGTGGCGGCGAGCACGGCACCAGGGGCCAGAGCCGTGAGGACCCCGGGGCGGCAGAGGCGAGCTGTCTTCACTAACTTCTTGAACAAGTGTTAAGGTTACACACGCTCACATGAAGATTTTATAAAATTCAGAAAAGCACAAACAAGAAACATAGGACATTCATAACTGGAGGCAGGCCACACGGTGAGGCCTGCCCTTGGGAGGAGGGCCCTCCCCTCGGAGCCTCAGGGTCCCTACCCTAACGCAGGGGGACGGCCGGCGCCCCAGGCCCGGGTGTGCTCACGAAAGGGCCAGGGGTGACAGTGCGGAGGGCGGGCGGCTGCCTAGTCTGGGAGCGCTGTGAGTCTGTGCGAACAGCCCTACAGAGGTGTGCACTTCCCAACCACGGGGCTCAGCAGGGCAGACATGGGCAGGGAAACAAAGGTGTTCACTCACCTCTGTTCAGAGTGCTGACACTGCACCGTTATCAACAGTTCAACGACAGTAAGCTGGTAAATTATACTGTGCTACAAACAGTAAGACTTCCATTTAAAGTGAAAGTCGCTCACTCGTGTCCAGCTCTTTGTGACCCCAAGGACTATACAGTCCAAGGAATTCTCCAGGCCAGCATACTGGAGCGGGTAGCCTATCCCTTCTCCAGCGGATCTTCCCGACCCAGGAAGCAAACTGGGGTCTCCTGCGTTGCAGGCAGACTCTACAGACTGAGGTATGAGGGAAGCCCCCATAAGACCTCCATTTATTAACCCTCCAAAATGCTCACAAGACAGTCAGATGAGAATGGCAGCCTAAGACCAAGGGCGGAATTACACCGTGACTGCACGTATCTGTGCACGTGTTCTCTGTTATTCTGGGACTGGCTGAGTCAGCCAGTGTGTGGATTAGCCACGCTCACAGCCATATCTATGTATGTAACTGGCCCTAAGCTATGTATCAAGATGTTGTTAGCACTGTTCCTTGTAACAGCAAGAACATGGAGAGTTGTTCTGTAGGGTGTGGGGTGGGTATGAAAACTGCGGGAGTAGGGGCTTATTTGTATTCTCCAGTTTTCCCTCAGGGACTATCGCTCACTCACGTGATGGAAGGTGTGAGAGTGCTCTGGGTGTCAGAAGGCCACCTGTGCCGGGTGGGCAGTGCCACACAGCCTCTCGGTGGGCTACAGGCAGCAGGTGGGGCTGCCCAGGTGCATGCCTAAGGAGCCACGTGCCCCCTGGCCTCCTGAGGCCCCTGTGCTCAGAGGCTGTCAGGATCAACTACTGTTTCCTCAAACATGTTCAAGAAACCAGCCTGTGTGGAGGCCTGGATGGAGTGGTATCAACTGTACTCCCACCTCAGGCCTGGTCTCTCTGATGGACCAGAGGCTCCGACAGTGACAGTAAGTCCCCTCCGTCTTTCTCGCTTCCTTCTGCCGGGGGCCTGTGTCTCACCAGAGGACCCCTTCCCACCACCTCGCAGCTGACGGCACCAGGGACACCAAAGCAGGAAGAGTGAGAACTTTCTAAAAGCGCGTCGGTAAGCGGCCCTGAGGTCACGAGGTTTGGGGGAACTTGGAGAGATCGAACGGGACAAAACGGTTGCCTTTTTACTAAACGCTCCTGTCAGGAGGCTGGCGCTCAGGCCTCGCTCTTGCGCATGACTGTGAGAAGGTCAAACGGCAGAGACATACAGAAAGGATAAGAGAGTCGAACGCTCTGAAGAGTCTGGTGAGAGGACAAATGGGACAGAACACTCAGCAGAAGTGACTGGGAAACGAGCCTGGAACAGCATTGGCGGCTGCATGGAAGAAGACGGGAAAGCAGGTTTCTTATCCTTTCTTTAGGCATGAGAGGCGAGGGGCTCCCAGCAGGGCTGGGAACAGGGCATCACTGACAGCAGACAGTCTTAGTCCCTGGGGTTCCCTCTGCAAACGAGCCTGTGCCTCGGAGTCAGAACACGATTAAGGCCAGGGACGGCGGGCGGCTGCCAGGAAAGCAAGCCCAGCCGGCGGCCAGGAGAAGCGGGGCCCTGCAGTCTGCGGACACTGCCTCCTGCGACGGGGACAGCAGGGGCCTGGGGAACGCTCAGGACGGGGTGGCTGGGGACACTGGGCACCAGGCAATGGCCACGCGGCCGCCTCGGAACCTCCGCTTCCCTCCCGCAGTCCCGCGCCCTGCCTGGAAGAACACTGTCCAGGCAGGACCGTGCCAGGGGTTTGACTTTGCAGACCTGGGGCAGTTTTCCAAAGTCAAGCCGGAGCGCAGGGGCGGCGCAGCCAGGACTCACCTGCGCATGCACTCCAGGGCCTGCGTGAACACCTGCGGGGCCATGCCGTGCTCGTGCTGCAGGATCAGGCATTGCTCCAGTGTCACCGACATCGCCGTGCGGTCCTTGGCGCTCTTGCAGCTGGTGAACCGGACCCCGTTGAGGCGGCGGCAGACCTGCCGACGGGAGAGCAGGGGCAGCTTGGAGCAAAACAGGAGGGCCCCGCACCTGGGGAGGCAGCGCGTGGCGACCTCTCCACACCCAGGCCCAGCCTCGGCTCCAAGGAGCTGGTCGCAAGGCAGCCCATGGCCTGGGTGGCCCTGGCCGGGGGACCCCCATAGAAGGCTTCCTCCTGGAGGCCCGCTGTCTATGGACCCACCTGACCAGTTGCTCCCTTCCCAACTCCGCCGGGACCGCCCCTTGGCTGCTGACACCTGACTCTCAGCAGAGGTCAGCACAGCTCCCAGGATATCCAGCCCCACCAGGTTTCCAGGCCTTCGTGGAAGTCAAAGCACAGACCGCTAGTCTCTATGTGCCTCCTCATCCACACAGGTCGGGACAGCATAGCAGACCCACTTCCCTGTGGCCACCTCCTGCCCACAGGCTCCCCTAGCGAGACGGAGGCCCCGCGCAGGCTGAGGCTGCAGCCCCTTCCAAGCAGGGGCACCTCTGCTCCCGTGGGAAAAGCGCCTAGCACCACGACTCTGGGGCTAGGCACAGCCCCAGACACACAGCTCCCGGCCCAGAAAGCCCTAGACCAAAAGACTCTCGGGAGTACGCTTGTGGTGGCCATACTTGGAAATATGACCAGATCTGAGGGAATGTCAAACTACGTATAATTCTTACTTATCCCATTTTGTATAAATATTCATAGTGTGCTAATAAGTCACTTCAGTCTTGTCTGACTCTTTGCGACCCCATGGACTGTATGTAGCCCACCAGGCTCCTCTGTCCATGGGATTTTCCAGGCAAGAACACTGGAGTGGGTTGCTATGAGCTCCTCAAGGGGATCTTCCCGACCCAGGGATCGAACCCACGTCTCTTACTCCTGCATTGGCAGGCTGGTTCTTTGCCACTAGTGCCACCTGGGAAACTCCCAAGTTCATACTTTGCAATAAGGCAGCGTTCAGCAGGTTGACTCCAGACCCCAGACAGCTAACGAATGTGAAACCATCCACGTGCACATTACACACAGATGACCCTGTCATACGCCTGTGCACACAGTGTAGACTATATACCCATCACCTTTCTGAAGCACAGAGCCCAATGAATTCTACAATATCTGGCCACGGGAGCCTCAGGTAAACACCTCCAGGCCTATACAAGAGGCTGCACTGTGAGAACAAGACAAGCATCTCGTGAAAGGCCACTCCTCTACCAGAAGCCATGTGCCAGGGGGACCCAGGATGTGCTACTCTCAGAAAAATGCCAGAGGTGCTGTGGGGAGTCGGCACCATGGCAGATGGCACCATGCCTGCTTCTTAGACCAGGAGCCCTCAGGAGAGACCATGCAGGTACTAGCAGAGGTGCCATTGGCAGAGGGCAGAGTGCAGGCCAACACACAAGTCTCAGTTCAGTTCAGTTCAGTTGCTCAGTCATGTCCAACTTTGCGACCCCATGAACCGCAGCACGCCAGGCCTCTCGGCCCATCACCAATGCCCGGAGTTCACCCAAACTCATGTCCACCGCGTCGTGATGCCATCCAGTCACCTCATCCTCTGTCGTCCCCTTCTCCTCCTGCCCCCAATCCCTCCTAGCATCAGGGTCTTTTCAAATGAGTCAGCTCTTTGCATCAGGTGGCCAAAGTACTGGAGTTTCAGCTTCAGCATCAGTCCTTCCAAAGAACACCCAGGGCTGATCTTCTTCAGAATGGACTGGTTGGATCTCCTTGCAGTCCAAGGGACTCTCAAGACTCTTCTCCAACACCACAGTACAAAAGCATCAATTCTTCGGTGCTCAGCTTTCTTTATAGTCCAACTCTCACATCTATACATGACCACTGGAAAAACCATAGCCGTGACTAGACAGATCTTTGTTGACAAAGTAATGTCTCTGCTTTTTAATATGCTGTCTAGGTTGGTCACAACTTTCCTTCCAAAGAGTAAGTGTCTTTTAGTTTCATGCCTGCAATCACCATCTACAGTGATTCTGGAGCCCAGAAAAATAAAGTTTGCCACTGTTTCCACTGTTTCCCCATCTATTTGCCATGAAGTGATAGGACCAGATGCCATGACCTTAGTTTTCTATCTAGAGGAGGACAAAACAGAAAAGACCCAAGCAAATTTGGCCAAAACCATCAGGAGGAAGATGGGTGTCTTATAAGAGTAGACAAAAAGTTAAAAAAAAAAAAAAAAAAGACTAAGACTGAGCAGCCCCTGAGTTAGGGAAACAGTGAATTAACCCCAATTCATAAAAATCGTAACTGATGAAGTGAGGTTGACCATGGACAAGATCACTGAATTCCACAGGCTGGAGAGTTCACGACTGAAACATGGGGCACAAGCCAGAACTATAAACGGGTCAAAGAGAGTTATATTCCCAGGTGGTGGGGCTGGGCACCACAGGTTCTGGAGGGTGGCCAGAGGTGCAAGGTTCATCCTTGCCTGCATCTGGCTGCAGGCTCCAGTCCTGGTTAGGCTAACGGCCACTGTGGGGTGTTGGAGGGTCTCCCCATGTGTGAAATGAGGGGGCTCAGTACAGTTCAGTTGCATCTGACTCTTTGCGACTCCATTGGACTATAGCATGTCAGGCTCCCCTGTCCATCACCAACTCCAAAAGCTTACTCAAACTCACGTCTATAGAGTCAGTGATGCCATCCAGCCATCTCATCCTCCATCATCCCCTTCTCTTCCTGCCTTCAATCTTCCCAGTGTCACGGTCTTTTCAAATGAGTAGATTCTTCGCATCAGGTGGTGAAAGTATGGAGTTTCAGCTTCAGCATCAGTCCTTCCAATGAATATTTATCCTTCCAATGACTGATTTCCTTCAGGATGGACTGGGTGGATCTCCTTGCAGTCCAAGTGACTCTCAAGAGTCTTCTCCAACAGCACAGTTCAAAAGCATCAATTCTTTGGTGCTCAGCTTTCTTTATAGTCCAACTTTCACATCCATACATGACCACNATCCCCAAGGTGCTCCCATCCCTGAGGTGCCCCCATCCCCAAGGTGCCCTGAGCAGGACAGCAGTGGGGCTGTGTCTGGGGAGTCACGACAGTCCTGTCCTTGAATCTGCCACTGAGGGACCATTCCCGACCGGCTGTTTCTGCTAGATAGTCCACCCCTCTCCATGCAGGCACCAGGCCCGCAAGGAGTAGGGAGGAAAGCCACCCACGAGGGAGCTGTGGGTACTGTCAGACATGCAGCTCTGCAGCCCCAGGCCTGGATGCCCATCCCCTCCAGTACTTCCTGCCCAGGGACCTCCATGCACATCAGCCTTGTCCCAGTCCTGGGTCATCTCATGGACCTGGAGAGGACACCCTCCCGTGGGTCCATCACGGCCCGCCCACCCAGATGCCCACGATGGCCTTTCCTCAAGGCCCCGGGACATAAGGGGGTGGTGCTGGTTTAGACCCTGCTCCCATCTCCCCCATGCATGCTGCATCCTCCCACCTGGCCTGGCCTCAACCCTTTGCAGAAACACCTCTTCTAGAAACCACTATCACTTCAGGAACAGTAGCTGCAGACGCCTGCACGTTATCTCCTCTCTGCCGGGGGCCCCGACAGTGCCCACTGTCCCTGAGGTGGACGCCTCAGTGCTGCCCACACCCACCAGGTCTCTGCTTCCTGGGCGGGTGTGCCCTCTGCCCCCAGCAGACCCTCCTTCTGGCTCCGGAAAACCAGCCACTTGCCACCCACAGGGAGGCCCGGCTCTCACACCCACCCTACTGTGGACCACGTCTCAGCTCCCATCGGGTCCTCCCGTCTGCACTGTCCTGGCCTGACCCAGCCTCTGGCCTGGACTCTTCTGAACAACCTCGTCACCTCGGACCTCATGTCTTTCCAGCACGTGGCCAGTGGGTACTCTCCTTCAAATGTGAACTGGCTCCTGTCCTGTCCCACTAAAAGGTGTCTGACAGTGGGGGGAGGACCCTTTACTTGGGGGTCAGTGTACACTGACCACTGGGCTCAAGAAGCCCAAGCGGAATTATCGTCCTGGAGACCAGGTGTCCTTATCAGTAGGTGGTTTATGATAGCTCTTAATTCCAAACCACCCCTATCACATGCATGTAACGATGGAACAGGAAAGGTGTTCATGTACCAGTAGAAGTTCATCAGCAGCTACACATACACAACCTCCTCCTCCCAGCACAGATGCACACCTGCCTGCATGCACGGGCACATGCAACTCCTCCCTGCCAGGTGACCCCGAAGGAATTTTCACCATACAGGGTTAGGAGCAAGGCCTGGCTCTCCACCCCACCTGCCTTTGCTCAGGCTTCTTGGCCTGGGACTCCAGGTCTCCTCCACCTCCTCATATGAACAACTCCTGCTTACTCTTCAAAACCCACTTCCAGGAAGCGCTCTCAGACCTCGCGAGTGCCACCACTCCCTGCTACCAGCCCACCTCTAGCAGTCACGGACCACGTCAGGCTCGTCTTTGTGTCCCAGCACCGCCAAAGACGCACCCGGGGTGACCCTGAAGACGGGTGACGGGCCCACAGAGCCCTGAGTGCACGCCTTCTGCCAGCTCGCGCGCCCACACCCGCACCCCGGCCCGCACCTCTCGGCCAGCGTCTGCTGCTCATTGATGCCCACGTTGAAGAGCACGGGCTGCACCCGCAGCAGCATCCCGCTCTGGATCTCCCGCGGCAGCGCATCGAACAGGGGGCCCGGCAGCGGGATCCGCACGTTAAAGCCGTCCCTGCAGCAGAGAGGAAGAGGGGCTGGCCTGTGACCGGGAGGCAGGCGAGCAAGGAGAGGAAGGGCGGGCTGGGCTCAGCGACCTCTCAGCGGCTGGGCACCAACTGGCCCAGGGCTGTGAAATGAGTGTCGCGGGCTGTGAGCTGCTGAATGACACAGAAGAAAGCAAAGACGAAGAGCGTGTCACGTGTGATGAACACGCTGGCTCTGAGAATCAGAAGACTCTGCCTACCGATTTCCCGTGATGACAGGCAGCATGTCGGTGGAAGCGTTAGAAGCAGCCTGAGTGACTTTGAAGGTCACGTTCCTCAAGTCCATGATCCCAAGGCTCATGTCCTCCAGCATGGCCAGCTCCTCCCCTGGAGGCCAGAAAGGGAGGGGCCATCAGGCAGGGGGCCCTGCGCTCAGGCGAGCCACGGAGGCAGGCAACGGGCTCAGGGCTGAGACGCGGAGCGAGGGTAGGGGAGCTGGAGGCGGCTTCCCGAGTGCCTTCCAACTTCTCTGTGAGCACACCCCACTATGCGAACCCCATGGCCACGTTACGAAGGGCAGCTGGCACAACTCCGTATTCTTGGCCCTCTCCTGGGACAGGGACGCCTATGTAGGGAACTTCAAGAACAAAAGTCATCTCTTTGGATGTTTTAATCTTTCCACATTCTTTAGATTTTCTATCTAAAGGATTTCTTCAGGTATTTCTTCAGCCTTATAACGCCAAAGATAAACAGATATATTAATAAAAATTTTACCTACTTTTGCCGCCTAAGAAGAAATAAACAGAAAATGAAGGTAAGAGGAAAGCCCTTATAAGACAATTAGGAAATATCAGAATTTTTAAAGTGGTCCTGCCTGTTGACCCACCAGCTTCCCTTCCAAATGATTTAGTGGGTGCAAAAATGGCCCAAAAGTGCACAAAAATATGCAAAGATGTTTTAATGGGAACAATTCTGAAACAGCCCAAACGTTCCACAGGAAGCTATTGCTTTAAAAACTGTCGTCTATCCTCAATTAGAAAAACCTTCAAGATGCGTAACAAAGGCCACACAGGGGTGGGTGGGTGTGTGTACACACAACTATCTAGGGCTGTTTTCAGTTCTCTCTTATACACAGGGGTGGGTGTGTGTGGGTGTGTGTGTGTTTGGGTGTGGGTGTGGGTGTGTGTGTGTACACACAACTATATAGGGCTGTTTTCAGTTCTCTGTTATACATTTGGGAGCTTTCTGGATACACTTTACTCAGCATGCACTACCCGCGCTTCAGAAAGCCACAGGGGGGCAGGAGGGGCCCCACAGGAGGGCCCCGCCCCGGCTCACCATAGGTGCTAAGCAGGCTCTCGAACTGCGCCAGCAGCCCGATTGTGTAGAGCTGTCGCAGGAAGCCGTCGTCGTGAAGGCAGTTCCTCAGTTTGATGATGAAGCCGCAGATGAGCGCCGTCAGCTGCGGGGACAGACACCGCCTCGCCTCGCTCCTGGCCTGGTCGCCTCCTGCGCCCGCACCGCTCTGCCCCGCAGCAGCCCCACGCCCTCGGGGCCTCAGGCCAGGAGCACGGAGGCCACCGCGGACGAAGGCTGCAGGGAAGGCGCTCCGGGCTTGCTGCTTCTAGAGGTCAGTCTCGTTTTGATTCAGCTCCTGACCCGACCTTGGGGTTACTCCTGGGCCAGAACGTTCTGGAAGCCCTGAATATTTCCCCAAGGTGCGGGAAAAGCCCTCTCTGCCCACAGATCCAGTCCAGGGCTGAATGGAAACTGGGGTGCTCACGAGGCGCACAAGCAGAGAAAGGGCCCTCGAGAGTCTCCTGAGCAGCAGCTCCCGTCACGCCCGCCCTCGCAGGCACCCCAGGCCCCGAGCAGGCAAGAGCCGCACAAACCCGCCCAGCTGCTGCCACTGCTCCCGCTACTGCCTACTTCTCTGGCATCTGTAAACTGGGGGGCTCATTTAAGCTCTGCCTCCTCTGCAGGGAAATCACCAGAACAGTGGTGCCTGAGCAGGGGTAACACCTGCTGTTTTACAGACTGTGCGTCTTCTTTGCAGGGAGAAACAGAGGTGACCCCATGCCTGTGCAACCCCAGGCCCCTTGGGGCAGGTTTGGGGGGAGCAGGGGTGGCGGCCCATGAGCACCCACGTGCCTCCAGCTCCCCCTCCCCCGCCTTCCACGCCCACATCCGGGCCTCGGGCCGCACGGGCAAAGCCACATGCAGGAGGGCATAGCCCTGCTGGCTTCCTCCAGGGCTCAAGAGAGCCAGGCTAGCAGGCCAGGCCCAGGTCTGGGCTCGCTCGTGGCACATACCGTCTGGCAGAAGACCACATCGCGGCGATACTGCAGGCTCAGGAAGCTGGCGATGGTGGGCGCACTGTCCTGCATGAGCAGGAAGACCATCGCCTTCTTGGCCTTGTCGCTCATCATGGCCACGCAGTCGGTGAGGGTCGTCAGCAGCGGGTATAGGGCCTCGCTCCACTCACCTGGCACAAGGGAGGGGCGCCTGAGAAGGTGGTGCAGGAGGCCCCAGCCCAGCCCAGCCAGCCTGTCCACTCCGCCCTACCCCAGGAGGCCCACAGCTGGCGCCCAGTGCAGCCCGTCTCTGCCCTTCTAGCCTGAGGCATCTCTGGGGGGCCTGCCCGCCCACTCTCCCAAACCGCTGGGGACTCTGCACCAAACACTCCTGACTGTCCCCCCCAGGACGATGACAGAAAGCCTCCAAGAGCACGTGGTGTCTGCTGAGGCCAGTCCCTCTCAGGGCACCACCGGTCGTCCCCGGGGAGGCCTGTCACCTGGCTTCTCTTGACCCAGGCAGCGGGGCAGGGAGCCCTGTGCCTCTGGAGCAAGGCCAGCCACCCACGCTCAGCCTGTGCTCAGCGGGCTCAGGCCCTTGGCCCGTGCCTGGGGACAGCGCCTTCCCCAAGGCAGCCCACGTTTTCAGCCCCAGTGTCCCTGCCCCACCCTCATCTTCCTGTCCTCTATTCCTAGCGTTCTGGATTTTTTTTTTTTTTTTTTTTTTT